>VYZR01080290.1:61481-90553 GCA_013400675.1 Oxylabes madagascariensis | reverse complement strand
CAAGGAATTAAGAATGCCCTGAGGAGCTGTCAAGGCACAGATAAAAGTTCAGGGGACAAGCCATCCCCTGGTGAGGTGACACATACTTCCCTGTTTTTGCTACCCTGACCAAGAGCAGCCAAACCTGTGCTGCTCATCACCCAAAACCAGCACAGTGTGAAAGGTAGTTTTAGGTATTCCAGATTGTCTTGTTTACTTTTCTGGTTTTTTTGTTCCATACCCCTCCTCGGTTTTTTTTTGGTTTGGTTGTGTGTGTTTTTTGTTTTTGTTTGTTTGTTTGTTTGTTTGTTTGTTTGTTTGTTTGTTTGTTTGTTTGTTCAGACACCTGCAAGTCAGCAAAGCTTTCTTTTGCCCTAAATAGGAGCAGAATGTTAGTGTTTACATTTTGTTTTTGAAATGTGACTGAGAGGAGCAGAGCAGTATTCTCCTGTTGTAAACAATGAACACACAAATGACAAGGCAGAGGATCACTGGGGGCAGGAGCCTTGGTGGGGACAGAAAGGGCTCACGAGGACAAAACTCGCACTGGCTCCTGCAGAGGTGGAAAAAAAGGAGGGCAAAAGGAGGCCAGAGGCAGAAAGTCTCAGTATGACTTCCGTTACCCGAGAGAGGTCTTGCAGCCTTGTTTCATTTAACAATATTTCCTTGCCTTTTATCTAAACACTTGGGCTGCAAAGTGAAGCCCTTTCTGCTCCTGTGGTAAACAGATTGAAATGGAGCTTGTCCAAGGAGGAAGCCTTCACATCTGGCCCCTCCAGTCTTCCCAGCTCTGAGTGACAGCTGAGGGCTTGTTCCCACTGCCTTCTCTGAAGATCACAGCTGGAACAGTTCTCTCACAGCCTCTTGGCTGCTAGACAGTGTCCGTGAGTTATGGAGTGACCACAAGGCCTGGGGAGAGGACCATGGCTTCAGTTTTGAGCATATAGGTCATGATGTATGTTCAATGCCTGCCCAGCTCCAGATGTGACATTATCTACTGCAGCTTGTGCTCTTGGCCATCCCCACAGAGCTGCGGCAGGCTTCCAGAAGGAGGATTGCCACAGGGAGTTACTGAGAGCACTTGGGGATTGGGGAGAACACCTGGGGACAGATGGTCATCTAAGAAAAGACTATTTCAGCTAGTTAAAAATAGTTTAACTCACATACATTGGCAAATTCCATTTCTTTCCATTTCATTGGAATAAAATATAGATAAAAAATCCTTTATATGACCCCCACTCAGCTCATATTAAATGGTATAAAGTAACGAATAAGATATCTGGTGAGTTTATACTAAGTTACTTGTAGAAATATGAACAAACTACACTTAAGCTACACTTAGCAAGGTACACTGTATTTTGACTACGTTGCAAATTG
The DNA here is from genome assembly GCA_013400675.1 of Oxylabes madagascariensis. Taxonomy (NCBI): domain Eukaryota; kingdom Metazoa; phylum Chordata; class Aves; order Passeriformes; family Timaliidae; genus Oxylabes; species Oxylabes madagascariensis. The sequence goes on along the minus strand of VYZR01080290.1, from coordinate 89,197 downwards.
ACCTCTAGGACGTGTGGCCCCTGCCTTGAAACAGCTTGTTTCTTGAAGTAAACCAGGCTTATATCAAGCTCAGGGATGACTTTTCCTGAAAGCCAGTTATAATTCCATTTATCTCTGCCTTCCACCTGTGTCAATGTTTTGTTGCATGTTTATTTACACAGGTTTTGCTCAACACAATTGTGTGTGGTAAGTGAAGTGTGTTTTTATGCTTCAAAATGAAATACTGTAGTGGAGGACTGCAGCACTGGGGCAACTTCACTTAACTCTGATAGTGTTTGATCTGCTGTGCACAACATTAAGACTCACTCATCTGCTGCCATTGAAATAATTACCCGCTTTCTTTTTTGGCATGAGAACAGATACATGAAAATTGTCAGGCAATCTCCATCTACTTACAAATATTCCAAATTCCTTGCAGAAAGTCTTCCAGTAGATCTCTCTCCCCTCCTGCCTCTTTTTCCCTCCCTCCTGTCCTTTAGTAGTTCTTCTCACTGGCCTACTCAAATATTAATCATGTTCCCATTATTAATATTTTAAGCTCGATTAATAATAATAATTAAGCTCAGTTTTACTTGTCTGGATTATTCAGTGTTCCCCACATTGTTTAGATGCAGAATGTTTCCTCTCACCGAGGAACATTTAAAGAAAGGGGAGAGGAAAAGTTTCTGGGGTTTCACTGAGGTCATGTCTAACCCTGAAAATATATTCTCTGTATAAACCACTGACAGTAAATCTTACTGTTTTTAGTTTTAAAAGGCATCTTAGCATGGGTAAGTTTTTTTTCCTTGCTTTCTGCTGCCTCTGCTGCAGTCTCTTTTCTTCTGGCTAGTGATTCCAAATCTGAGTAATACCCACAAATATTTAGCCTACCGTAGACTCTTAAAATATATTAGAGGTATGTGTGACCCTCTCATGGAGAACTGAACCACTGCCAGATTGAAATGTGCCTGCTGGAAAATTGAAGGACTCTTGTCTGACCAACTGTATTCCTTCTCTGATATGTAAATTAGAACTAAAAGTCAAAAAAGTGGTGTAAAATTATGTAGAGAGCTGTGATACACATAAATCTAGGGCCATAAATAGTTACCTGTGGATCTAAGTGTCCTATAGTATAAACAGATAAATATTCATAATACAGATAGAGATAATCTGCATGTATGTAGAGTTATTTAGTTATTTTAAAATTTTACTTAGAATTGGTTGCTAAGTATTTTTGTATTTGTATCAGTCTTATGTCAACCTGTCTCCGGAAAAGTTAAGTACATGTACATGTTTGAATGCAATATTTTCCCTATTTTTTTATATATATCACTCATCACACTGGAATCTCAGTATCACTTAGATAATGACCTTCAGTAGAAAAAGAGATTAGTTCATTTTTCTTCTGATTCCCACCTTTTTTCATAGTTTTTTTTTCCTCATTACACTGTGAGAAACAGATGACATTGCTTTAAAAAAGAAAACTATAAATTTGAGTTTCTCCAGAAATTCCAGCACTATTTTATGGGGATTACTCAGTAAAACAAGTTTTAATGTCAATGACCAAATTATTAATTCCCATTATTATAAGAATTAGCATGCAAACATGCAAAAACCGGAAATGCTTTGTTTTGGCTGAATCTGACAATTAGAAGTTTTCCCATCCTATTTGCAAATGAAAGAACTTCTAAAATCCTAGAATTTTTTGGTCATAGGTTTGATTTCAATAAAACAAGACATCTTGAGAGAAAATACCTTGTCGTGAAAAGAATCAACCAGTTGTGGTTTGAAAGCTGTGCTTGGAGATAAAATCCTGACCATGATGATGTGATCTGCCCGAGGATTTTACCCAGCTATGCTGAATGAGGATGGGGGATGTGTCACTTCCAGGACACCTGTTCTGCCCAGTTGGGATATTTTTGTAGTACAGGTTGCAGAGATACCCATCCTCTTTCATGCAGTGTCTGCCACTGAGGTACAGGACAAACTCTGACATTAATTACACTCGTTGCTTAGGCTTGTGCAGTCTCAAGGTTTCTCCTTCAACTAAGTTTTGATAGTTTTATATTTCAAATTATTTTCTTTTCAAAATCACCAGAGTGCACAGTATTGTCATGTAGTTTAGTTACATTCCTTGTGTTTTCTCTAATTAGTCCCATTTCCATACCCCAAATATATGAAAAGGTTCTCTTGTCTTTCCTTGCAAACAGGCTAAAACAGCTCCTAAGGGAGGCATTTCAGAGCATAGCTATACAAAATGTGTTTTAGAAAACAAACAGAATGCAGTGCCCAGATATAATTTTCGCTTAGCTTTGAGCTGAATGTTTGGCACCCCATCCAAAGCTTAATGCTGCATCTTCCTATGCTTCAACACCCTCAAATATGGATAAACTTCTCCAGGAAAATAAGACACAGATATTAATTGGTTCCATAGTATTAATTAGCTGAGGCCCAGGTGAGGAGACTCTGGAGGAGTGTAACAGGAAGGAAATACCCAGGACAGGTAATTTCTGAGCTCTGACATTGGAGCAGTAACTTCTCTCAAAAATGCAGTAAGGGCGGCTGTGGCATGTCCTGTGATGAGCACTCATTCCCCTCCTGGTCTGAACTGTTCCCTCCCATTTCCAAATGAGGGTCCACCTGTCTGGGTAGCTGTGGGAGAGCTCTGATGCTCCTGCAGGTGTGCTCACCTGAGCTGGGTTCACCTGGGCTGTGCTCACCCAAGGTGTGCTCACCTGGCCTGTCTCTGCTACTCCCAGAGGCACATATCTCCAGGGCTCCTCGCCACTGGAGGGGCTGTGGGGGTTCTTTGGGAATGAAACACGAGGCTCTTGTGCCAAGGTGCCAAATGCTCCCCATTTCTGGTCACGTCCTGCCTCCCGTTGTCATGGAAACGAGAGGTAGCTCTGCTCACACATGGTCCTGCTTGCAAGTAGCTGTGGGTTATCAGGGAAGATCTGTGATGTACCAGGCAGCCGAAGGGTTTGGGTTTAGTTTTCCTATCAAAATTTTAGCTTTGAGCTGAATACAAGAATTTTTAGAGTCCACCCCAGATTTGCCTACAAATTCCCACTTCAAAGCTTGTACATTCTGTGGTTGTAGAATGACTTATACTCCCTTCTCGTGATTTCTTTAAATTCAGAGATCAGCGTAAGTGGTTGTTGCATGTCACTGAACTGCACTCCTGTGTCAGGTATCAGTCTGCCCCAGAGGTAATTCAAATGTTGAAATTCTTCAGTGCAGGGCCAGCTTATTTAGTGAACTTACTAGTTTGAGTACTCCACAAAAAGCAGATGTTTCTGACAGGGTGGGTATGAGATAAGAAACACCAGAGGGGAGGCAGATGAACTCCAGAAAGCAGTGAGAGGAAGCCGAGGGTCCTGCCTTGTGGGGCAGTGGTGCCAGAACTGCAGTGAACACAGAGGAGGAGAGAGGATGTTGTGGGTTTTGGCCAGATGCAGGTGATAATTCATAAAAGGAAGGTTACCTGATCATCCCATCTCCACATAGAAGGCAGAGGTCAAAAAGGAGAAAAATCCCAGCCCGTGGGAGATACTGCTTTTGTGGCCAGTTTTGCTACCACGGCTTTCTCTAAATATTTTCAAATATAGTAGTAAAAAAACAAAACAAAACAAAACAACAACAACAAAAATCAAACCTAATTAAAAAAAAGAAAAAGGCAAACCGAAACCCATTAAAGTATATCCTTTCAGTTGTTTGGTCAATACTGTTAAGACTAAACGTAGTAAAACTTTTTTCCTTTTCAGGATTTTGAGCTGAACAACGACCTGAAAATGAATGTGTTAAATTTGCTGGAGGAAGTTTTAAGAGACCCTGACCTCTTGCCACAAGAAAGGAAAGCTACTGCAAACATACTGAGGTAAATGCATTTCTAATTATTTCACATGTGAACTGTAGCACAGACTGAGATAGACTGTGTATCATAGAAGGTTGGGTTTTTCTCTAGAGTACTTAATTTTGAAGGATTACTAAGTGATTTATGAGCCATAAAACAGAACCTGTTTTAAGTTTCATTCGTAAAAATACCTGTATTGGAAAGCTTTGCTGCAGAACAGCTGACAGCCATGAGCTCAGCCTTCAAGTATGAGTAAAACAGCTCTGTCTACAAAATGTGAATATTTTATAGCCACTGATTTTCAAGTACATTGTTCTACAATCCTGAGGAACAGTAAACCTTTAAAGGCCAAGCAATGATTAAATAAATAAATTAGTTGAAACATTTACAGAATACGGAGTGATTAAAATAAAACATAATGAAAAACACAGATAAATCTACTGTGCACTTTGTTAACATTTATGTAAGTATTCTGCAGGTAAACCAATAAGTGTGCAATAAATAGAATATGCCTGAATTTTCTGAGACCATTTGACAGGTTTCCAACAAATATATGAAAAAAATTGGCTGAAAAATTCACTTGGGAGGACAAATATCAAACAAAAGATAAGAAACACAGATAAGTTCATATTAAAAGCACCTTCTTACATAAACAAAAATAATCCTCCTTTTAATAATACTGTGTGCTGCTATTCCAAGTAAAAACATTAAGTTTGTTTTATATGTTTCTTTGGAAGAGACAGCAAGTCAAAAGAGCAAGAAGGATGAGGATGATGTGGGTTTTGATAATGTGTGTGACAGCAAAGGTTCTACTCGCAGTGGGTAAAATTACCTTAAAACTGTCAGCTTCTTAAGGAAATGTTTGAAAACAAGCCTGGGTTGGCTGTTGCTGGCAAAGTAATGGATGGATTTATAGGCCTTTACCATACAAGCTGGTCAACAATTTCCTGTACCCACTTTCAGATTAGCCAATTTCCACTAGCAGTTGCATCAAAAAATGGACCTTTGTATTTATGTGTCAACAATGAATTGTCTCCCTTTGCAACGTTTTACTGCTGTTCTAGAAAATAGTTGTTATTGTTTGTCCTCTCTCCCTTCCTAGAACTGATTACTGAGTACCTGAGCACACTGTGTGATACACCAATGAATACAGTTCATCAGCTATTTCCATTTTTCCAAATTTTTCAAAAATTCTGAATTGTTGACCATTCTCTGAAATTTCTTTTTTTTTTTCTTTTTTTCCAAAGGAAAAAAAAAAAGGAAAACCAGGTTTTTCTTTTAGCCTTGGCTAAAAACTCTTTTATTGCTCTTCAAGACTGGCAGTGCTGCTAAACATACATGGATGCTGGACAACTTGATGTGAAATAATTCAGTCCTACTTCTATGTGAATTAAATTTCAATGCAATTTCTCACCCTTTCATTGGAGGAAGGAGGTGTTCAGATCACCTCAGGGAAATGTCTGGTAATTAAGAGTGATTTCCAGAATTCAACAAAGCACTGTGATTGCTGCTGGAGACACCGGCTCTCAGCAAGGCTGTATCGTTAACTGAGTAAAGGGAATTACAGGAAATAAGGAATAATCTGCAGCTGTTTGTGTGTAACTTTATCTGTGATGCTGACACAGGAGTGCACGTTCATTTGCTCTTCCACAATCCTTAATTTTTATTGTACTTTCTTAAAATAGAAATATTTATAAGCTTTAAAAAACCCCGATGGACTTGCTGATGGGAGCAGGGACCTGCTGCCCTGTGTAGACTGTGAACACTCAGTCCTGGGGCATCCAGGGGTCCCTCTGCTCCTCCAGCTCCTCAGCATGGTGGTGGATTCAGAGGCAGAGCCAGCTGCTCAACTTTGCAATAATCAGAATATAAAATGGAGGAATCGCTTCTGTCAGGGGGTTTAGCTTTCCTGGCAGGTTGAAAACATCCTTGTACAATTCTGGAACTGATTTTGTGAAGGGTGAGAAACAGAGTCAAGAGAGGTGACATTGACCTACCTGTATCCTCTCTGACAACACAACTGCATGAACCGAGAGGCCAAACAGGTTTCCAGTGCCAGAGGAACACAGCTTTTTCTACATTTCCACTAAAACCAGAAGTGCTGGGTATGGTGCCGGAGGAGGATGTGATGACTTGAGATTTATTCTCTGCACCATGGTGCCCTGGCTGGTTCAGTAGGTCAGGCCAAGGACTGAACCTGCTCTGGCCTAGACTGGAGAGCTCTGGCTGTTTCTTGTCTCCAGAGATCACTGTTTACTATAGGAACCATGTTCCTGCCAACCCAGAACTGCTCAGCTTCGGGCCAAGGCTCCACTGAGCCACTCTGAAGAGGCTTTGTGTCCTGCAGGGTCCCTCCCACAGCATCATTCCCTCTTCTGTATCACAGTGGGGATTCTCTGTCAGGTTACAGTCAACGTTCTGAGTGTGGAGAGAGGGCCTGCAATGGAAGAAATTATTTCCTGAGTTCCTTCAGCCTTCCATAGGTTCTAAGGGCCATTATGAAGGGTTTGCATTACCAAAGAACCCTGTGGTGAAACCCTGTGTTTACCTGAAGCACCAAACCGCAAAACAAAGTGCAGGCAGGGAATGCAGCATTCCTGCCAGAGTCTCTCCTGCCATGGAGGAGATCCTCTCCACCAAAATTCTCTGCATTTAGGCATCCTGGCTCTTTCTCTATGGACAATGAGAGAACCCGGGCAGGGACTTGTTGTGAATCCCCCTGGATCCCCCAAAGACATCCAGGGTCTGTCCTCTTGCAGAATGTGCAGAGGTGCTCCCAGGCTTTGTGTTCCTCTCCTGGCTCCTGTTCCAGTGTCTGGCTTGGAGAAAAGCTGCTCAGCCTATGCCCTGCTCCTTGGGGAGATGTCATCTTTCTGGTTCCCTTCTGAATTGAGACCTTTTACCTAACACTACTTAGAGGGGAAATATAAATTAGCTGGAGCTGAAGGGCTTTTTTTACTGTTGTTACAAACCAATTTGTTTGAAGATTTCTGAGAGCATGCTTTTCATAAGAAAGCACAGATCTGTCATAACTGGCAGATTTGATGATACTTCCATTCAAAAGGTTTCTCTGAGATGGGTTGAAAAGGGGAAGAAGGAGTAATGCAGTTGATGTACCCTTCATAAAAATACTCACTAACCCACTTGCTAAGTGAGTGCTATAAAAATTTGTTGTTCTGCAGAGGTGCTTGCTGCAGGCATTTTATCAAAAACATGTATTTCATCAGAATTCTGGGTAGCCCATCAGCTGTCACTATAGACCCTGGCTTCCACGCATCTCAGTTTTTGTAGTCTGCTATTGAGTCTGAAAGGTTGACAAATGCAGAATGGGCTTAGGACAGGCATTTCTTGTCAAAAATTCCATTTCAAACATTCATGAAAAAAAGTTCATGCTTTCTGTGACTTAACACTGGTATTTTCTGTGTCTTCCTGAAGGATTTTGGGTGAAAATATGTCTTTTTACAAACTGCCCCAGCCTTTGCATGCATGCAACACCCTTGGAAAATCGATCCCCTTGTTAGCAGACATCAGAGGAGCAGGAAAAGTTGGTTTGTGTTCCAAAGATACATCACAGACAGCTCTGGGAAAGGCTCTGTTTAGAGTATGAATGACAAGGAAAATGTTGATGGGAGATGCTGAGCTGCTTCATGCCTTGAGTCATCAAACAAAGCAGCTGGTATTTCTTGCATGATGGGATTTCTGTTGTGTGGACTGACAGGGTTTCTCTTCAGGGTAAAAAAGCTTTTTTAAATTCAGTATCTGCTCTGAAAACTAGGCAAAGCTCTCAATGTACGCTTTGCTTGAGATTTTATCTGCCTTATTTACTGGCCTCTGAAATCTAGATAAAATTTAATTGATAATGAAGCAGGAAGGTATAAATTCAGACTGAACAGCAGTGAATAACTTTGATAGATAACCCTATCTGGAGAAAAACAGGTTGCTTCAAGAAACAGCTCTTATTTCTTCAGACGAAACATTAAATGAAATCAAGGGGTATGCAGATGTCAAAATGTGATGGATGAACAATTTTTCTGCCTTTTATGATCTTCCCAAACCACACATTTCAGGCTCTCTAACTTGCACTAGCTTTTAAATATTTTTTATATGCTTTATGTACCACAAAGAAAGGACAAGACACGTGCTAATATTTTCAAGTAGAAAATTATTTTGATATTTGGCCTAGTCAGGCATGACAAATAGTGAGAGAGAGAGAGAGAGAGAGAGAGAGAGAGAGAGAGAGAGAATCTTAACTGGTGATTCTAAGAATTAGAAAGATATTTCTTTTATATTTTCTTCCTTCATTTATGAAGGTAATGGAGGTGTCACCCTGTTCAATCCTCCCTGGGGTGACACTGCTCAGAACAATCCCTCTGTGAGTTTGCTGTCTCTTTTGACTCTTTCCACAAGCATCTACTTCTCCCCAGCTCCAGGAACTCTCTCGGGAGTGCAGTGGGAGCTGTCCAAGCAGGGCTGGGCAGCCCAGTGAGTGTCCCCAGTCCTCTGTTGAAACTGGGTGTCCCAAGGCTGACAACAGCACAGACTGAAGTGGAAGCTGCTATTGATGCTGTAAAAAAAACCCCATTATCCAGTCTGTGGTCCTCTGCAGATTTCACTGTAGAATACTTATGAATAAAAGGAGAGTTGGTTTTGGTTTTTTTCATGAGATCAGTGTGCTAGGAAAAAAGCATCTATTTAGAAGGATAGGTTAAAAGTCTACATAAAACATGAGATGTCATGCTAGAGAGTGTCAAGAGGCAAAATGGGGGCAAGTTAACTGTTTTCAGTCTTTTAAGAATCCCATGTTTCATACTTCATTTCATATTAAGCAAATACAATGATTTCTGTATCAAAGGCGATAACCTGATCCAACATGAAGTTATATTTAGGTAACTCAGATGATGGATTTTACAACATTGATGAGATTGCCTGGGGCAGAGGGACAGGGCCTTTGTGGATTTCTTTGCCAGAGGCTCTTGTCACAGAACAACACCTTCCTGCAGGCCCCAGGCATGAGGAACAGCACAAAATAAGCTGCTCTGCAGGACAGATTGCCAGGCTATTTACAGGGACTGAAGCTGCACTCCGTTATTATCCAGGCAAGAAGCTTAGAGTTCTCCTGGAGAGGTAAACATGCCTTGCCTGTCAGACACAAGGTGTTTCCAGCCCTTATGAAAAAAAAAAAACCAAAACAAAACAAAAAAGAAAAAGTGTTCTGTGTGGATTTGGAAGGCTGCAAATGAAGGGAAGGAGGTTTCTGAGATCCTGTCTGTGTATATCTGCAGTTAATTTTAGCCTAGCCCTTGGGTGGGCAAACCAAGAGGAAACAGTGGCAGCCCCCAGCAGAAGAACCTGGTGGGCTGGCATTAAAGCTTCCTGCACATCCACCTGGCACAAGTTCATGTCTCACACTCAGAGCTGAGGTCTGCAGGCAAAGTGATGCTTTGCCCTCACTCCTTTCCCTGGTGCTTACAGAGTCTGCACTGCAGAGTGCAGCAGCAGGAACTGGAGGGACCTGGTAATTATAGGCCAGTCAGCCTGACCTCAGTACCAGGTGAGATAATGGAGCAGCTCATACTGAGTGCTGTTGTGCAGCACTTACAAGATGGCCAGGGTATCAGACCCAGCCAGCACGGGTTTAGGAGGGGTAGGTCGTGTTTGACCAACCTGGTCTCCTTTTATGACCAGGTGACCCACCTGGTGGATGTGGGAAAGGCTGTGGATGTTGTCTTTGGACTTCAGCAAAGCCTTTGACACTGTGTCCTACAGCACACTCCTGGAAAAGCTGGCAGCCCCTGGCTTGGACAGGGGCTCTCTTTGCTGGGTTGGGAACTGGCTGCATGGCCCAGCCCAGAGAGTGGTGGTGAGCAGTGCTGCATCCAGCTGGCAGCCAGGCACCAGTGGTGTCCCTCAGGGGTCTGTTCTGGGGCCAGCTCTGTTCAATATTTTTATTGATGACATGGATGAGGGTATTGAGTCTTTCATTAGTAAATTTGCAGATGACACTAAGCTGGGAGCGTGTGTCGATCTGTTGGAAGGTAGGCGGGCTCTGCAGAGAGACCTGGAATGGTTGGATGGATGGGCAGAGTCCAATAGGATGAAGTTTAGTAAGTCCAAGTGCCGAGTCCTGCATTTTGGCCACAATAACCCCCTGCAGTGCTCTAGGCTGGGATGGTGTGGCTGGACAGTGCCCAGGCAGAAAGGGACCTGGGGGTTCTGCTCGATAACCGACTGAACATGAGCCAGCAGTGTGCCCTGGTGGCCAAGAAGGCCAAGGGCACCTGGCCTGGATCAGGAATGGTGTGGCCAGCAGGAGCAGGGAGGTCATTCTTCCCCTGTGCTCGGCACTGGTGAGGCCACACCTCGATGCTGTGTCCAGTTCTGGCCCCTCAGTTCAGGAAGGACGTTGAGGCGCTTGAGCGCGTCCAGAGGGGGCAACGAGGCTGATGAGGGGCTTGGAACACAAACCCTGTGAGGAATGACTGAGGGAGCTGGGGTTGTTTAGCCTGGAGAAAAGGAGACTCAGAGGTGACCTTATCACTCTCTACAACTTCCTGAAGGGTGGTTGTAGCCAGGTGGGGTTGGTCTCATTCTCCAGGTGGCAACTGACTGAACTAGGGGATGCAGTCTCAAGCTGCACCAAGGGAAACACGGGTTAGATATTAAGAAAAAGTGTTTTACAGAAAGGGTGATAAAATATTGGAATCGTTTACCTGGGGAGGTGGTGGATTCACCAGTTCTGGATGTGTTTAAAAAAAGACTGGATGTGGCACTTAGTGCCATGGTTTAGTTGGGGTTAGGGTTGGGTTGGACTTGATGATCCTGGAGGTCTCTTCCAACCTAGTGATTCTGTGATTCTGTGTGCTTCTGAAGTCACCAGCTTTGAACCTTGGGATGATGACCTGAACTGTCCTGGGGAATTCAGCTGAGCAGGACCCTCTGCAGAGAGCCTGATCAGGGCCCACCTGTACCTGCATGTTCACCCTGATGTTAAACTAAACCTCCCCTGATGGGAACCAGCATGGTGATTTTTGGGCATGTTGTTGTGTCCTTTCAGACAGCCTTTTACATTTTGCCTTATGTTCCTTCTCCTGACATCTTCTCACTTCTATATTACATAAATCCAATGTTTTCAAGGTTTCTTTGTGTCTGTAATTTCCACATGAAGGGGTAAGATCTTGTAATTATGTGCCAATATGCTACATTAGGGTGGATGGTGTTTGATCAATACTTACTTTTGCCTAGTTAATTTTTGACTCATTACTCTGAAATAGCCATAATAATCACAGGTTTTCTGTAGCAGAATTGGAAACATTCATTAACACTTTTATTACTGAGAGGAAATCATGTCCTTGCTACAAGTAAAAGCTGCAGTTTGCTACCCATTTCCACATTTTGACCTCAGTGTGGGACACTGAACAGGACAATTTCCAGGACTCATTAGCTGAAAGATCTTAAACCTCCATGGAAATATTTTACCTTACATGTCTCTGATGTTGTAGCAGTTTATAAACTTTTACTTAAAGCAAGACATGACTTACAAGGTTACAGATTTTTTTTCTTTACCTCCTCAAGTGCAGACTTAGGAATTATTTTAGATAAACCATTTTCCTGATCTATGATAAAGTTTTATCATAAGCATGGACAATTTTATTTATATAGGATGTTCTGCTACTTTATCTTTCAGGACTCTTTCTCAGGATGATCAAGATGATAACCATTTGAAAATAGAGGATATCATTCAGATGGTAAGTTCATACTTCAATACTCCTATAGAAATGTTGTGTGTTTGAGCCAACAAAATGTAACCTAAATGCAATTTGTAAAGTATTTCTGGAAAGAGATACTGTTCTTTTATACCAGAAATGTCCATTTCAGTTTAGAGATTGTAAGATTTTGGAGCCCATATCAAAAATAAACACGTAAAAACTATAGTGTTTGGATAAAATCTCAAGATTTCAAAAAAAGGGGAAATTATAAGTGCAGAATATGCAGAGGCTAATTAACCTACATACATACTCCTGAGCTTGTGTGTGCCTGTTTTATGAGTTTCCAGCTGGGTGTTTGTGTTGTCTGTGATTGTTATTAATCCTGATTTCTCCTTGTCCCAAAGTTAATTACAACCCCGTGTTGAAGGTTCCCAGGAAGCTGCTCACCCCTGTGGCACACAGAGAGACCCCTCAGTGTTCCCCTTGCTTTTGCAGCCAGACTGTCCCAAGCCCGAGTGCTTCGAGACGCTGTCAGCCATGGAGCTGGCGGAGCAGATCACCCTGCTGGACCACATCGTGTTCCGCAGCATCCCCTACGAGTGAGTGTGGTATGAATACATGTGGGCGTTTATATTCAGTCCCTGCCTTTTGCCCAGGCCTCTAGCAGCAGGCAGTAACTTTATTGAGGTGGCCAGCACCCCAAAACTCACTCTCATTTGGAAGTTCTTCAATAGTGGCTGATTTGGTCTATTACAGAATGAATTATTTATTTAATAGACAGAAAACTAACAGACATAAGACTTAAAACAAATTAATGCTACACAGGAATAAGGACAAAAAGGAAACTACTAGTAGGTGTATACAGGGCGAGGTTAAAGGTACCTGTTAATGTTACAGCTGGTCAAGAAATAATATAACTTCGGATTCAATGTATCTTACCATCCAATTGTTGGTGGGGCACACATGGAGATCCTTTCCTTCAATCCCCAGGGAAGTAACCACGGAATCTGTGTCCAAACTCCAGGGAGTAGGAGGCTTCCAGGGTGTAGGAGGCTTCTGCCTCTGTGATAACTCATGTGTCCTTTATAGTTTGTAAAACAGTCAAGAATATTTCCTTTACCTCTTCCCACATCTGCTCTGGACTAAGATGTTGATCCTTAACTGAGGCCTGAGCCCTTTTGGTGCCGGAGATGACCCTTTGCTGGGCCTTTCAGCCCCTGGGTTATCTCTTCCATATCTGCACCAACTGTCTGTGGTAGAGACGGGGAGGACAGGTCCTGTCACAGAGTGTCCCTTGGGGACAGTGGCCATCGGGCTGGGGTGGCCACCACACCCCCAACTCAGCCTCTGACAAAAGGGTTTACGCACATAAAAGGATAATGTGGTGTAAATAGGGTCACAGCATTTGAAATTAGGATGGGGTGACAGGGGAGAGGGGATTAAGAGAAAAATAAATCTTCTTTACAATATTTATCATTTCAGACAGCATTAAAAATGGTATAGTGAGATGCTGGAATTAGTGTAAAGCTGTGTTATTAGCTTCCAGAAAATTGAGGTATCCTTGAAATCTGCTTAGGCTGTGGTTACAGATAGACTCTGTATTGTGTTTATGAAGATTTTGTTTGCCTTATTCTCTCCCATCAATGTCTAGAGAGTTCCTTGGGCAGGGCTGGATGAAAGTGGATAAAAATGAGAGAACGCCCTACATAATGAAAACTAGTCAACATTTTAATGATGTAAGTACTCTCAAATACAGATTTGCTTTCTAGGAACCCCATGGACTGTCTCTGACCTCTGGAACAAAAATACTGGATTTTGTGGCAATGTGATGTAATGTGTTATCTATTAGTGACTGAATGCTACAGCCTCTTTGTAATTAATCATTTAAATCAAAACAGATGAAGATTCTTGTTTCCAATAATTGGTACTCAGCATTTCAGTGGCAATTTTAAGAGAGTATAACATTTTAAAGTGTAGCACAGTGCCTTTCAGACTACTGAAGAAACTGCAATTTCTCCAGAGAAATATAACACCAATTCTGTTTAATGCCATTGTATCCCTAAACATTTTCCTTGAATTTTACTAGGAGACTTCCCAATCAGGTTTATCATGGATGGCTTGGAGATCTGCCCACTGCATCCCCAACCCTTCTTCCCTGTCCCCATCCCCTCCAACTGCGTTGAGCTTTGTTTCCAACGTCCTTTCCCTGGGTTTATGAAGAGCCATCGTTTCTGTCATGCTTAGCTAGGAGTTTTTCTGCCTTGTCCATTAAATATTCATGACATGTTAGAAGGGATTGTGCTTCAATTCCCTGAGCCCCTGCCTCTCTCCGTGGCCAGATGAGCAACCTGGTGGCCTCACAGATCATGAGCTACGCGGATGTGCCCTCGCGGGCCAGCGCCATCGAGAAGTGGGTGGCAGTGGCCGACATCTGCCGCTGCCTGCACAACTACAACGGTGTGCTGGAGATCACCTCGGCCCTCAACAGGAGTGCCATCTACAGGCTCAAGAAAACCTGGGCAAAGGTGTCCAAACAGGTGAGAGGGGTATGGCCATGGCAGGTGGTTCTAGATTCCATCTAGTTGCCATGCCCAGGGGTTGAGACAGGACCCCTCCTGTGAATATTTCTGCTTTTCCACCACCTGGGACTGGTGTTTCCTGTCCAGGACTTTTGTATGTGATTTTTTTTATCTGCGGGAACAAAACGTTTTCAACATAATTGGCAGGTGCCAAAGACTATTTGTCCTGAACTGCTGAAATGTTCAAGTAAACTAAATTTAGGTATTTTCTGATTGACACATCTGGTTGGTTACAAGCTACGCTTCAAGTCCGGTCAAGTGCCTAAAATAAGAACTGCCTGTGCAGGAAGCCTTTAGGAAGGTCAGAACCTCTCAAATTCCTGAGTTTTTTCTACCCTGAAAGAAACGGTTGATATAGAGTCTTCTTTCTCATTTAGGAGCTCAAGTTTAGGTGCAGTGAACACCTCTCCTGAACCCTTGCCTGGCTGCTGAGAATGTCAGCAAAAACTGTGAGAATGACTACCAGGCACAAAAACAAGACACACACATGAAAAAAATGCCTGTCAGTGTCAGGATGAAGATAATCCAGTCTTTTATGTTCTGTGTTCCAAATGATTCAGAGAAATACAATTAATACGTTCTGACTGTACCACCTTCTTCAGCCAGTTTTTTTCTCAGCTGCTTCACAGCTGGTGCTTTGTTCTTCTATTTAAAAATCTGTTAAAACTTCTTTCCATACAAACTGTTATAAGTGAGTTTACCTCCAAAAAGTTTTATGGATAGAATTTGTTTGATTTTTAAACTTCTGAATTAAAAAAGAAGAAACCAAACCCACAGCAGATTGATGTTGTGGCACAGTCCTCTATTGGGAATGCAATCTGGGTTTTTCATCAGACTGTTACGTAGAAGAAAGTGACTCTGTCTGCCTACAGCTCTCTCTTAATTGAAAATTCAGTTTCAAATATGATGAATTTCTCATAATTCTCTACACTCGAGTCTCAAGCCAGTAGCATAAACAGGCTGAAAATCAAATTTATTTCACTTAAGAAGGAACCAGGGTTTGGTGATGTCCACTGACAGTGATTTGTGTAAGACATGAATATATTCTCATTTACATACTCAGCTTTTCTCTGGAACTTGGAGGCAAAATCAGCTCAGTGCAAGCTCCAAGGCAGTGACCACCCCTTGCTGTCACCAACTTCAGTAAATGCAGCTGAGGATCCTCAGCAATATGTAGGATCTGGTATATTCTTATGTGCACAGCAAACTGAATTCCAGACCATTAATGTAATAAACCTGTGGGTTTTCCTCCATTTGCAGGGTAATAATATTAGCATAAATACAGGTTCTGTGTATCGCTCTTACGGAAACTTTAATGCTGCCTAAACTCCATTTTCAGAAAGACAGGAGGAACTGCAATAAAGCTAAATACCTAATGCCTGTTGTACTACTCTTGAAAATGGGGTGGGGATGATAAGTGAATTACACCTTTGATAGAATCTAATTCCAGTCACTTACATGCACTAGCAATGACATTTGTAATGAATTTTCTTCCTAGACAAAAGCACTCATGGACAAGCTTCAGAAGACTGTGTCATCTGAAGGAAGATTTAAAAACCTGAGAGAAATGCTCAAAAAGTATGCCTCCCTACAGTATACAACTGTGTTTTGTCATAAACAGGGGATAGTTCATGTTAAAGATTAATTGGTTTTGATTGAGCTTTAATAATGAATATTTTTTGCCTAATAACCTTTTAAATTCTAGGTTGGTTCTATCTGGCATTATTGTTTTGCTGAATACACTGTGATTTAATACCCTGATGGGTAAACATAGTAGCTCCAGAGAATTACTGAAACAAATTAAACTATTTTTCTGTGTGAACATTCCCTGTTGGGGTTTCACTTACACTGATAAACATTTTCAATAAGTGTAAAGCCAGCTTTACAAATTAAAGTTTTTATGAAAAACAGGATTGTTCTAGTTAAGAATTTTAGGGCTTGGGACTAAGCCTGTGTCAGGTCACAGACCCATTCATATGACAATAAATTATGTTTCTGACAATAAATTATGAGAGGAACATAGAGACAGAACAAAGGCACAGGGATGGATATTTCTTCTCCTGTGGCCTTCCAGCCTGCGGGAAAACAGCCTGCTTCTTTGGTGCAGTAGTCCTTGATTATTGTTTTCTTCAATTGATTTGCCGGATTGCATTTGACATTCTGTAATTTTGGTATCCAGGATAACTCCATGTCAAGTGTTCTACAATTTATGTACTGATTCCAGCTGTACAAAAACCTGAATTTTTGTGAGTTTTGTAATAAGAAGCAGGCTTTTCAGAATCAAGTGGCACAACTACATCAAGTGATCTTGAGAGAAGCTGAAAACTGAACAGCCAGAATAACTAATAGTATATTTTTAAAATGCCATTAATATTAGATATTGGGCAGAATGCATTCAATTTATCACTGGCAGAGGAAACACAACCTAAGCAGAGCCAGAGGAGCTGTTTGTCCTGGAAAGGAATGCAACCCTTTGATTAGAAATGGGCAAGCAATAAAGAGTTTGTGCAAGTTATAAAAAAAAGCATTTGCAAATATAGCTGCAGACAAATAAGCTTATTTGTTGGTTTACAGCTGTAACCCACCTGCTGTTCCCTACCTTGGGATGTACCTGACTGACCTGGCATTTATTGAGGAAGGAACACCCAACTTCACTGAGGAAGGCCTTGTCAATTTTTCCAAAATGAGAATGGTAATTTTCAGTTTCTTACATGCTTCTCCAACAGGTGTTTAATTCTGTGAGTTAATTATTGATTTCATTGTAACTCCTCTGAATTTACCTTTGGAGAAGATGCTTTGGTGCTGTGCAAGAGCGGCAGCAATTGGAGAGCAATTATGGTCTTCTATCACCACCTTCTGGCAGGCTGGGTATTTTCACAGGCTGAATTTGTCCCCAGTTTACTTTCTCAGAAAGGAGACCAAGAGCAGCTGCCTGAAGCTTGTGAAGGAGCAAGAAAAAGCTTTTTAAATAACCAGAATTACAGGAATGCAGTGATTCACCAGGAAGCAGTAATGTTCTTTTCAAAGTGTGCTCTGGTCTATCTGAGAAGCACTTTAAAGTTGATGTCTCTCCCACTGCCATGTAATGCTGGTTTGTAACAGCTCCTCAGAGGGAGACAGGGAAATTTCTCCTCTAATCTCAGCTGAATGCCCATCTTAGGGCTGCACTCTGCAGCAGTCACTCGAGGCAGAGAACAGGGAGGTTTCATTGCGGGCAGAGGAGAGGCAGGGTGGTTCACTTGGGGCTGGCTGAGGAATAAATGTTTGATTTGGGAACGTGATGTCCTGGGGAGCTGTTGGGAGATGATTGTTACCCTTCTCTTCCCTTCCCTCCTCACAAGTTAAATGGAATAATTTGTTGCAGAATTCTTGCTTTGTGTGGTTTAGCTAAAGTCAAACTGTGGTTACACTTACATCCATGTGTTCTTTTGAAAGATTTCGCATATTATCAGGGAAATACGCCAGTTCCAGCAGACCTCCTACCGCATTGAGCACCAGCAGAAGGTAAGGCTCCTGCCTGCTACTGAGATCAGGCTGTGGCAGCAATTATTTATGAGGTGCAGCTGTCACTGAAAGTTAAAGTTGGTGTTATCTGCTCCCAGGCATGGAGGAGAGGGCAGACAGACATGTGGACGGGTCCTTGGGGCGGTGAGACCCTCACCCCGCATGGCCTCTTTAATGCCTTGTAAAGAAGTCTTTTGCTCCTTTGGGAGGTGTCTGGGGATTGCAGCCTTCGAGGGTGTGAGGGGTTCAGAGGGAGATGTGTTTTCCCTGCCCTGAGATTTTGGAATGAGGGTCAGGAGATGCCCCAAGCACCTGCTGAGGCATCCTGCAATTCTTTTTCCCTTTTTCCCTTCTCAGGAGTGATGCAACTTGACCAAAGCTGGTCAGTGCCTTCAGGGAAGGCTCATCTCAGACTCCAGAACAGCAGTTTGGGCTGAGGTAACCTGGCAAAGGATATGCCTATTCCTAAGAGGAATTAATCCTAATTAATTCTCAGAGTGCTACAGGTGCCTCTTCATGCCAGCAGCATTCCAAGCAGCTGTTGGGTTTCTCAAGAAAACAACACGAGGCGATCTCAGGATCCAAAATGTGCTGAAAGGGAAAGAAAGCTGGGAGATTTCTGTGGCAGTTACATGCAGCCTGTCCATCTGTGTTTCCCCACCCCAGGTCACCCACTACCTGCTGGACAAGACCCTCATCATCGACGAAGACACCTTGTATGAGCTATCCCTGAAGATCGAGCCCCGGCTCCCTGCCTGATGCGCCCGCCCTGCACAGGGCCTGCAGACAGCTCTGGGACAGTGAACAGAACCATGCATGCCACCGCCTAAAGACAGCAAGAGAAACTCTGAGAAGAATGCCAGCTCTCTTGTCCAATAAGAGATACAGAGTCTCACAGCCTTTCAGACAACACAAATGAGTGTTGGAGGTGAAAGACAAAGACCCTTCCTACCCCGCTTAAGTGATTTCTGCTTTGCAAAGATCATGTTTGGCATTAGGGACCATGATTTCATGGAAAACAGGAGACTTTCCTGTGAACAGGCACTCATTGCAGCCATCTCACATGACAAATCAAGGGTACAGATTTAAATGATGGTAATATACTCAGGTGTATTAGGATAAATAAGCAAAGTGAGGTGGTTGGGTTGATGGCTAACTATGTGTTCACTGAGGCAGCAATGGCTGTGGTGTTCTCATTGTGTTAATTTCATTGAAAAACCTGGATTTTAGCACTCATCTACTACTTTGGAGTGATATTAAGACAGCATCTAGTAACTTCAGATCT
Organism: Oxylabes madagascariensis; assembly: GCA_013400675.1. Taxonomy (NCBI): domain Eukaryota; kingdom Metazoa; phylum Chordata; class Aves; order Passeriformes; family Timaliidae; genus Oxylabes; species Oxylabes madagascariensis. The sequence goes on along the minus strand of VYZR01080290.1, from coordinate 70,288 downwards.
GCAGTTGTTCAGAACACCTGCTGTACATTTAATGCTACTCTTTATAAAACATTTTCTTCTTTAAATGTTTTGTCAGCCTTTTTTAAGGTGACTGATTGTATCTATAAAAATTATTTGTAAATGTCTTTTTCATCATTGAGAGTATTTACAGCATGGAGAGCAAATGGACTGGTGGAATAGTTGTAAATAGTTGCCAGCTGGGAAGGTGAGGACCCAGAGGGGTGGTGCAGGGGATAGAGAGTCATATTGCACACAGCCCTGGAAGAGGCACTTTATTTTCCTGCACCTCCTGCAGCTTCTTTGACAAGTCAGTCTACAGAGCACTTTCTAGACACACTGTGGAGAGAAATACATTGGCAGCAGGTGGTGATCAGCAGTGAACACTTGGAGCTGGAGTGACAGTTTGTTTTATGTGGAATCGGTGGTTTGAAAAATGTCTTTTTTTTTGTTGTTGTTGGTTTTTTTTTTTTTTTCAGCTATTTGGCACTGACTTAGCTGTAAATGTGAACGTGTCAGTGGCACACATTGAATGCCAGCAAACACAAAGTATGTATTTTTATCTGAGCTGGTAATTATCACTTGCATATGTTTGAGAAAATGTGCTATTTGTAAATGTTTTCAGAGCCCGTGCTTTTGTGATGTAGAAGGTAGATTATGTAATTTCTACAGTAGCTGGTACTTCTTGTATTTTCCTCATCAAGAGTGGCCTGTTGTAGCTGCATGGGAAGTGAGCTCAAATGATGTAAAAAGCATCATAGTATAAAACACAGGTGTTAGCACTGTTGAAAACAAAAATTGGCTGGAAAAGTGTCCTTACTTTTCCAATGATACTCAGCCAGTTGAAGAAATAGGGCTATATCACCATATACCTCCCTTAAATCCTCTCAGGGAGACAGATGTTTAAAATAGATTGTGACTTAGGCCTATTTGATCTGACATATCTTACACAGTCATGATGCTTCTTAATGCTGGAGATGAAAAATGGTCCTGCCTGGCTTGTGGTTTTTGTCTTTATTTGCACTTTAATTACATTGCTGGCCCAGCCCAGAGCTGCACAATGAGTTCCATTCGTTCTGTCTGAGTGTGACCGCCAGCATCTACAAATGTACCTTAGCAACTGTAAATTTCATTAAGGTCCTTCTCCACAAGGACCATCTCCTTGTAAATAACTGCATGGGGAGGTGTCACAGATACTGGAAAATTCCTCCATTAGAAAAGCAGACAGCAGGAGAGATGGAAATGCTAGGAACACTTTAAATAGTTCTGGCTATGATTGCTGTAGAAATGTTGCTTTTAGAAGCTTTTTATTGTAAAAAATGTATTTGTTTCTTTTGACTAATGATTGACAAGAAGCTGATTGCATCCCAATGCATGATATGAGGAGAAAAAGAAAAGAGCATGGTTTATTTCGACCACAAAACCAACTGACTGTGTATTTTCTGTACAAAACCAGTTACCATTCAATTGTTTCATAAAACACTTTGAAGTAATGGAGCAACAGGGAAAATGTGGTCCAAAAGTGATTTCTTATGTTGGTTTTATTGTTTCTTTGTTCACAAAGAAAACGTGTAACAGCTGTCAGTGTGAATGGGCATCTCTGTTGTACACTATAAAGTGCTGCTTTATCTGCCTGTACCCCGTTTTACCAAATCTCCTCGATGTTCTTAGGGTTACAGGGTACAAATCTTCATCATGCTCCTGTCACAGTTCCTTGTTCTGTGCTTCACATGTGTGTGCTGGTCAGTGCACCTCAGCGCGGGCTCACAGGGCTGTGCTGTGCTTGTGTGGAGAGAGGAGGACACAGGGGCAGGCAGACCTGGGCTTTGCCAGAGGGGCTGAGCTGGGAATCACTGGAAATGTGGTAGTTCAACCCCTTTGGAAAAGCACATCCTGCTCATATGCCAAAGGTTATCTCTTGCCCCAGTGGCCAGTTTAGGTCAGAATCAGGGGATTCGGATGCTTGATCTGTGTTTGTAGCCACAGCAGCAGCAGGAACAAAATTGTTTAAATATTATGGTCACAGTAATGTTTGACTTGCTGATGGCTAATGTTGATGTTTTTGCTTGGGGATACAATGCTTTTGTTAAAGCACAGGAAGAAGTGAGGATGCACCTTGTCACCCACAGCCCCTGCCAGGGCTGCAGCCCCATGACCACAGCTGGAAACAGCTGTTCTGCAGCCCCTCGCAGCTGGGCTGTGGGCTGAGTGCTACCCCTGTGAGTGGCCCGAGTGCCTCTGCTACAGCCCTGCTGCATGTTTGGGCTATGGCAATAGTCAGTAGGCAGCAGCAATCTGCTTTGTGTGAGGCTTTGCCTAGTTCCAGTATGAGCAGCTCAGCGCAGTGGTGTCCCTGTGTGGCACAGGGGTCCGGGGCTCCTCGCTCCCTGTGCCACCCCATCACAGCCATATCGCGTAGTGAGATCTCATTCACCACACACCCACCCTTTGCCTCTGGTGTCTCAGGGAGCACGGCTCCCGATGAGGACTCTGTCACTGGGGTCTCTCTGTCTTTTAGGATCCTGTCTCTCGCAGCTTTTTCGCCGCGGGAGCACCACAGACTAGCTTTCCCACAAAGGGAGCTGGAGGAGCCCCGCGAGTGAGGATGCCCCGGACAGAGAAAGGGCCGAAGCGCCTCTCCACTTGCCTTCTGAGCCCCCAGCCTGCCTGCAGCGGGCGGGGGGCTGCTCCCAGCCCGGCGGGGCCGGGCCGCTGGCGGCGATGGGGATAAAGCATTTTCACCCACTGCTCCGCGGTGGGTGCGCTGCCAGCCACGCCCGCGGCTCCGCAGGACCTTGTACCGCATCAGTAGCAGCCCAGATGTGACCGTGGTGACCCGGGACCCTGGGCAGCAGCACAGACACGTCCCCTTCAGCGACGGAGAGCGCTCGTCACACGCTGACACAGGGTTAGAGTTGCCTTCACCCCAGCCTTCACCCCCAGCCCTCTCCCCCCGAACCCAGCAGTTGTTGTTAGTGACCGAGCCCCTGAGTGTTCATCCTGTAGATGAAAACCTGTAGAATTCACAGTGGCAGTGTGTGTTCGTTCTGTCCTTTTCCTCTGGCTAGTCCCGTGACACACAGACACGTAGCTTCGTGGTGAGAGGTGACAACTGGCACTGATCACCCTGATCTTGGAGTAAGGAGGAGGTCCCCATCCTCTTTCTGATTTCCTAGTCTTTAATACTGATTATTGTTTTGTAGGATAAAAAGGAACTTAATTATTTTAATTATTTATTAAACCATGTTGATTTTTGATTTCAGGACATGTTAATTATCCCAAATTTTCCTTCATGTGTATTATTTATTTTAAGGGTTTTACAAAAACACTGTTTTGTTTTATCAGCATTCAGTCTTTCATCCTTTCACTCCTAGCAACAACATTAAACCTTGATGATTTAAAACTCTGACCCATTGAGACGTTTTTACCCGCTCATAATTTTACTCACCAAGGGCAAAACCCTTCAGACCTCATTCTGATAATACCTTAGGCTTCATCGAGAGCTTTTCTAAGTCTTTGGGGATCTGGCTCTCAGCTATTTGCCTGTTACAGTTTTTGCCTCCAAAGGTCAAATGTTTCTGTCTAGGATGCTTCATGTCCAAAATGCTGCTCAGTGATGGTTGTTCTGTTGTACCTTTACCCCTGAGGTAGTCTCTGAAGTTCTGTTACCTAGGGCAGTAGATGTGTGTTTATTTGACAGATGTACCTATATCGAATGTGTTACTTAGTGCTCAATCCAGATGTTTTTGCATGTATTGCAACTTCTCTTTTGACCTGAGGTTATTGCTTTGTATTGTTAGTAGGGCATACCAGGCAAGGTGTTGTGCCTGTATGCTAATAAACATTATTTTCTTTCCCGAGTTTCAAGAGTCCGCACTGGAATTTATTATTCTACCTCCCGTCATGAATAATTCAAGATGCTCCTTCTGAATTACCAAGTCTCTTAGAAAAGGAAGTCATGAAAGATGGGAAAAAAATGGGAAAATTTGGGGTTTGTACTGGGAAAGAATAATTTGAATTACTGTATTTTACTCTTCTTTTTCGCTCATGATGCATTGCAGCTGCCATGGGCATCACTGGAAATAACTGACATTGGGTTTGGACATATGTTTATACATCCCTTGCTTTCTCTGGGCTGGTATCCTGCCCTGGATTTAAAAGAACAGTAAAGGCACATTTTATATACAGCAAAAGGCAGAAAACACAGTGGTTTGTAAGCAGGTTGTGTCCCTTTCCTTATGATAGGAAACAAGTCACATGGAGATAAAATGACTTGCAAATTGAAGAAAAATAGTGGGCATAGGTTGGGAGTACAAAACCAGGTCTCCAGCTGGTGTTACATGCTTTAATCACTGGTTACAGCTTTTCTGTGTTGAACTCAGTAATTTCATGAAAACAGAAAGATTTCTCTTAAATTTGTTTCAAGAATTAACACTTTAAATAGGTAAACAGCAACGGCACAGCAGGTCTGTGTAAGAAGAAGATACAGCAAGTGACATAAGAAGATCAGCTTCTATTCAGTACTTTGTGACCTTGTGGCCACATCTCCATTCTGCTTATATTTTTAGTGTTTCACATAAAAACTGAAATCAACTGAGAGAGCAACTTATCCTTGAAGTTGTCAGATATTGTCAATGGAAGAAAAAAATTATAATACTTCCCAAGCAGCTCTGTTTAAAAGCGCTGCAGGATAATTTAATTTCAAGTTGTTTCTCCAACACTTTAAACCATTCATTTTACTTATGCCAAACAGTTGGCTGATTTACACCTTTATTCTAAGGCCGTCATTGTAGGATCACAGACTGGTTTAGGTTGGGACAGATGTTAAATACCATCCAGTGTCACTCCCTGCCATGGGCAGGGACACCTTCCACTATCCCAGGCTGCTCCAAGCCCCAATGTCCAGCCTGGCCTTGGACACTGCCAGGGATCCAGGGGCAGCCACAGCTTCTCTGGGCACCCTGTGCCAGGGCCTCCCCACCCTCCCAGGGAACAATTCCTTCCCAATAGCCCATCCATCCCTGCCCTCTGGCAGTGGGAAGCCATCCTGGAATCTCCAAATAAATCTGAGAGCACCTCTTTGATGTTGACCATGGAGAGAGCAGGGGAAGCTTATGGTTACAGGCTGTTCAAAATACTCAGCTATGTGAAGAAATTAGTCTTGCCTGATCATGCAAAGATAATGAATAAGAATTGTGAAGACTGAAATATGCCTTGAAAGTTACATCCCAGTATTCTGGCCCTATTTCTGTATAGCCTTAAAAGAAGTAAAATTTGAGAAGACCACATTTTTGCTTGAAATTTCCAGTTTCAAACAGGACTGAAACAGTGACTGGTGCTTGTTCCAGCTCCTGGCTTCTGGACCCAGCTCTGTACATGGGGGTTGGTAAATGTAGGGGCAGCAGAAATCACTTCACTTGTTTGAACCCCCTGACAATCACCATCTCAGAATTGATTCACTTGTGTCTGCAATGCAGCTAGAGGAAAAAAATAAATTAAAAGGACCGCTTTTTGGATTTTGGAGATTCCTCCTTTTCCAAAAGGCCAATTCCATGTGTAGGAAAACCTTTTCTTCTCCCTTTAGCCAGAAAACACACTGCTAATTATAGACAGCCTTTCCTCTACTGTAGTGGATGTCCTGTGAAGAGCAACTTTAATAACTTAAAAATAGCTGGGGTTATTTTTAAAAGTTGGTTGGGCCTCGTTGAGCTCTTTATTTAGTGGAGATGTATTATCACCTTGAGAAGCCTTTCTCTGGAGGAATTACAAGTCTAGGATGATTGCTCTGTGCCTGCTTGTTCCATTGGCCAGTGTGTGCCCATGACTGACACCAACACATAAGTGCTGGATTTACCACCCCAGCCCCTGTGGGATGCAGGGGTTGGATCCCCTCAAAAAGAAATTTTTCCCCAGCCTGAGACCTCAGTGGCTGCACTGTGTAAGGGGATATTGAGCACCCATAGTCACGAGGAATTCTCAGTGAGAGGTCAGGGTAACCCCTGGGTATCAGCTGTGTTTGCTTCTCTGCCTTATTCTGAATCCCAGGAATTACAGACCCACGGAACTGGAGAACCAGGAATTGCCATTACACTGGGGGACAATCCAGCATCTAGTATAGGAGGACATTGTGTCCAGTGGCTCTTTGCTGCACTAATTTAGCAAAGCCCTGACTTCAGCAGCAGAAGAGACACTGATGTGTGTCCTTGCAAAGCTCCTCAAGACAAACACAGCACCCTCCGACACCCAATTTCACACAGCTGTTTGTGAGAACAGCTCAGCTCATCACTTCTGTCCTGATTCCTTTCACTGCTAATAAATTATATCCCACACATGGAAACTTGACTTCAAATAAATTTTCTTCTAAATCATTGTGGCAATCAGAAAGGCCCTTCCATAAAACACAATGACCTTTGTCCGGCCCTTACTCCCCTGTCCAGCAGCTCCCACAACAAACTCCAGCTGCTGCACTCCCTGTGCAGGGGCAGGTGGATTAATAGGAACTGCAACTGAATTAATACTCAGCTGCTGCTGCCTCCCCAGCATGAGCAATGAAACCATGACAGCATTTTAGTTGTTAGATAATTATATTAGAGATGAAAATAGGGCACTATTTATGGATGATCCTTGGCATCCCAACTGTTTCAGTAGCTGAGTTTCTGACAAAATAGACCACAGTCCAGTGGTAAAGCTGAACTATTTTTTAAGTATTAATGATATATTCTTCAGAAATAATTAGAGAATTTGGTAACAATGGGGTTTTTTTGGGCTGTAAATTCACAGTCTGGGGTTTGTTTGCATCTTGTGTTCTCCCAGGCTCTCAGCTGGCAAATAGTTTGAACTTCACTCTGCATAATCCAGCCGGGCACTTCATGGCATCACCTGCTTCCAAGGTAAAGTCCTGGTCTGTTCAAGGCCTTTATGAAAAAAAAAGTAAAAAATGTAAAAGTAGGTGTGTGCCTCCATCATGAACCATGGATTTGCTATGCCCATACTTCCTTATTCATGTTACATCAAGAGATCCACAGTTGTTTTTTTTTCTCTATCAACACCAGGAACACAGCGTTGGGTTGATAAAAATCTGGTGTGTTTAAGAGGCTGTTTCCAGATGTATTGATCTGGAATGGCTGTTTTGGTTTTAATTATTGTGGGTGTGTATGGCTCCCATCAGCCCAAACAAGGCATGACATTTTGGGGGAGATACGTCTGTGTTTTGTAAAGTTTCAAAATTCTGAAATATGGGTTTAGGAAATTGCTACATAAAATTAAAAGTATAGTAAATGTACAAAGTTAAAAGGATCTTTAAGTCTTAGATTTTTAAAAGCTGCACAGTGCTGGCCTCTGTGCTCCTCCTGTAAGCCTTGACACATGTTCAGCTCTGATGGGAGCAAAGCCAGGTGAATGAAATTGATTATTCTTTCATGCTTCCCAAATCATTGTGTGTTATTCCTTACTGTAATTTACTGCTACATAGCTATAGACATATAGCAATTCTAAACGCAATAAAGTAATATAATAATAGTAATTCTACATGAGAGGCTTCAGAGGCCATTTCATTTTTCTGGGCCCCTCTGCCTTACAAATAGTCGAGAATTAATGTCATGAATTAAAAAATAAAGGGGAGGGGGGAAAAAAAGCCCCAAATCCCCTGCTGTGATCTCAGCTCAGTTCCCTGCCCTGACCCGTTTCCACTTGAGATGTGAGTAGGTGGAACTGCGGCATTGCCCTGCTCTGGTGTCCCTCTGGAGCTGTTCAGGCAGGACTGACCTTTCTCTTCTGGCTGTTCCTGAGCGGGTCCCTACGAGAGGACCAGCCTCTCTGCCCGTGTCCGTCTGTCCGGCCATCGCTGACGTGGGCGCCCCGCACTTGAGAGGTGTTTGAGAGATGATGTTGCTGTCACCCCGCTGCTGCCACATCCTGCTGACGCCCTCAAGGGCACCCTTGTGCGGGCAAATGCCACTCGCGTAACCCAGCAGGGCAGGATTGGCCCCTGCAGCAATTATTTTCGTTTCCCTCACCTCCTTTTGGCCGTCTCAAATTACCTGGGCTCCTGTCAGTGCCCGGCCTCCTGCTCCCTTTACACTCTGGGCTCACTGCAGGCAGCAGGACGTCTCTACCTCCAGCTCCAAGGTCAGTGTGACTACACATATATTGCTTTTCTAGCCTCAAACCATAGCATTTCAAATGCAAGGGTTATTAAAAACGGATTCAAAGCCCCACAATATGGTGGTGTTAATTTGGTTATAATTTATTGACTTGTGTAAGTACTTGGTGCAGGGAAGTATGTGCCAGCCCCTCACTGTGCAGCTGCTTCAAATAATGGAATCACAGAATTATTAAGGCTTGGAAAAGACCTCTAGGATCATAAAGTCCAGACATTAATGCTGACCCATAAGTAACAAATCTAGTTAGAGAAAGATAGGACTCTTTGTAGATGTGTAACAAGTTCAGAGAAAATGTCTCTAATTACATGAGTTTTTTGTGGTTTTGATTGTAGCTCTCTGCACTGCGAAGATGAGAGGTTTATACTGCAAAATGGCACCAGATTGGCTCAGAAGGGTGAGCGGTGCCTGCACCTTGCCTGGGCTTTGGCAGGAGAATTTGGGCGTCTGGGTCTCACCTGGTTGAGTCTGACCAGCCAGACCTTCAGCTGACAGAAACCCAAAATCATGGTGGTACCAAGGGGTTGTTGTCTGATCTGTGAAGAGTTACCATGTCTTCTCTACTCACATGAATCTGGTCACAGGTTCATAGTTTGGAATGTTGTCTTTTTTTTTTCTTTTTTTTCTTTTTTCTTTTTCTTTTTTTTTTTT
>VYZR01080290.1:20528-61458 GCA_013400675.1 Oxylabes madagascariensis | reverse complement strand
TTTTTTTTTTTTTTTTTTTTTTTTATTAGTAAGTTCACTGTCCTCTGGAATTACATGGAGGAAGAAACTGAAATGTGGTTGATATTTTTGGCAGAGATGTTCCACGCTGTGATTAAGGCACTGTCAGAACAATGTCTGCACTTGGTGTTGTTTCTGCACTTTGGAGACAGTATCTCAAAACCCCGATGAGTCAAAAGTGTTTGAGTGATGCTGAGGGTGAGCGGTGAGAAACTGAAAAAAAACACCAATATTGCTTTATGAGGTTGGATGTTATAATGTGTCTCATTCTCTGAGCTGTAGGGTGATGCAGCAAACCAATAGAGATGTAAACTGATTTCTGGGTGTCTAAAAATGGCCTCTGAGGCAAGCAGTGACTCATGACAGTCACTGCAGATGTTTCTGAGGCTCCAGAACCTTCCATGGACAGGCAGGGAAAACTTTCCACTGCCCTCTGTAGGCTTTAGCTCAAGCTAAGGATGGCTTAGAGGAATTACTTCTCAAATATAAAAGGCCAGGCTCCCTGTCCCTGCACCACGTGAGGGTCCAGCTCAGCACAAGGATCCTCTAGCTAAAGAGCTTTGTGGGGTAAGACGTGCACACACATCCCCTGTGGTGCTGAGCCCGTGTGAACTTTAGCTGTGACTGCCATTCCTCCAAAATGTCACTCAGGATCACATGGGGTGGCAATTAATACCACCCATGACATGGCTCAAATATTTAATCTACCTCTATTTCTAGAAATGTCACTGTAACCCTGGCACTTCCCTCCAGGCAAGTGTGAAATATTGGATAACCAATACCTGTGTTTAAGAGCGCCCAGGAAAGATGGAGCTGGAAACTTCCTCTTTAAGAGAAGTTCAAAAAAGTGAAGAATCAACAGGAAAAACATGTTTTAATTTTTTTTTAATTTTTTTTTTTTAATATTAGAAGTTGTTGTGAAGCTCCTGGGGTTCAAGCTGTGGTCACAAAGAGCCCCTCCACCTGAAGTGACACTTGCAATCCTTTGGGCTGTTCTTCAGCCAGCACCAGATTTGCTGTAGTGACCTCTTTTAAACCTTGGTGCTGGCCTTTGTCTCAATTTTTTGTGCATGGCAGGTGATACAGATAAGAAAATACAGTTTAAAACCCAAGGTACACCCTGGCAGGCTAGCAGTGTCCTGAAGGCTGGTTACAGGTAGCTAAGCAGAGCGAAAAAGGCTGTGACCTCTAAGACTGTGACCTTGTGGGACACGTGCTGACTCACTGGCCATGGCATGTGGGAATTCTGTCCTGGGAAAGGCAAGGCTGGTTTGATTCTGCCTGGCTCACCCTTTATGGTGCCAAGGGGGTGAGGGTGAACAGGGTGGAAGGAGGAGCCCTTGATTTGCAGACCTGCTGTACTGGCTGTTACTCTGAGTCAGTGCTGCATGTACTCTGACCCTGCAGACATGGCCCCACAGGAGGATTCCTGTGGAATTAACCAAAACTCTTCATTATGGAGGAAACCTGGTACAGGGAGGTTGTTTATGGGACAGTTGCTATGTGCTCCTCCCCTGTACAGCAGCATTTGTGCCTTCTCTGAGAGGCAGCATAAGCACAGATGACCTTGGGAGTAAGACTTCACAGGACTTTGTGACAAAGGCCAGCCCCAAGGCACCGAGCTGCATGCCATCCCCTGGCCTGGAGCCGTCTGTCAGCCTGGCACAAAGACATCCTCACCAGTAGTTAGGGAGCAGCTATTCAGAGCACGAGCAGACTGAGGTAACAAGGGGAAAATGTACAAGGCAAGTCGTGGAAACATTTTGTCAAGCCCACATACCCTAAAACTCCTGGCAGTAATGCTTGGTAGTAAGAGGAAAACCCAGACCTAACCCAGCCTACAGGTGAAATCACCTGTAGAAAACACACCTGGTGCAGAACACGGGCTGGGACATGAAATCTGAGCCTCCATCCCCACCCAGGACAGGAGCACAGACAGGCTGCAGGTGACAGCAGAGCAGCTCAGCCCTGACTGGCACTGGAACAGCTCAGTTTGGATCACATCTCCGTATTTCTTACAATGGGTCAAAATATCTGCATCATTAAATTGTTCATGAAGAAGCTGCCTCTCAGTGTGCTTATCCATTACATTTTGGAGAAAGAGTTTTATTGTGACAGAGAATTATCTGAGTGACACATGATTGAAGTCTTGTGCCAGGAATCCTAAGAGTCTTGTTAAAAATCTAAAAACCAAAATCCTTAAGGTTTATACCCATAAAAGGTGTTGTATCTAATCACATAGAAACCAGATCTCTCTTGGACAAATGACACAATAATAATCAGTGCAAGTTTAGATGCTGCTAGTCCTGTATAAAATAAAGCCCAAATTCTCATGTAGATTGTGGTGGATTGAAAGAACTTGAAACTTATGGAGGGTTGGTGCAATTAATGAACCACTTACTGCAGATAAAATTTCATGTAGAAATTGATAAATCATAATCAAGAGCCCTTTAAGAATTTTTTGTCAGTGCCTTCAGAATCCCATAAGAGGAGAAAACTCCTTTGCTTATGAGGAGGCATGCCAGTTTAAAGAGGAAATGAAAGTAATAGTAAAAGAAAACTTGATGGAACTGATTGGGTTGCAGACAACCCCATCACAGGCCATTGATTCAAACTGAACAGATATGCAGGCCAGGAATTGGAGTTTTATTTATTTTTTTTACCTCAGGTTGTTTAATCTTTAGAATTTATTTCTTTTTTCCAGACCATACTGTCTCTAAATGGTTTTGAACACAAAACAGATGCCTACCTAAGGGATATTTTGTTCCAGCAATCTGGTCAGCTCAGGCAAACACTCAATTCCTTCCCAAGTGTTAAAACTGATATCCTCAAAAATTCTTCTGATTGTGAAACAGTGTTCTTTCCCCTTCCCAGCTGCACTATGGCAGCACCACCGACACTCACAAGAAAATGGATTTTCTATCATGAGCACACGAGAAGATACTCAGGAATCTCCTACAAGAGAAAAACATGCACTTTCAATTTTTAGGCTGTGCAGTGGTTAAATTACCCCGATGAAAGTGAAATCCTTGCAGTGGAGGCTTACAGGTGGTCTGTGGTGAATCCTGATTCACAGTACAGTCAATCTGGTAAAGTGCTCCTTTAAAAAACATACTCCTTTAATCAGAGGTAGTGATGGTGCAAACCTACTGCAGTGGCGGACTGACAATTTCTGTGGGGAAAGAAGAGCTGAATATATTAATGATTTGAGGTCAGACTTGACAAAAAGCTTTGATGAGGATATTTTCTTAGTTTGGAGCCATTCGGACTCTTTCCAAATGAATCTTTTAAAATGCTTATTTTGAAGCAATGCGTTACTCAAAAATCATGCTATCTTTTGAAGGAAAAAAAATGGACCCTCTCCCCCCCACCCTCAAATGATATTGTTTCTCATCATGTAAAGTTTCTTATTCATTTTGCACCCTCATTTTGCAAAAACCTTTTTTGCTAAGCTGTACACCAGGTTTTTGAGCAGTCTGTTTGTGCTGTTTTTGTGGCACTGCCTGTGCTGCAGGACATTAATACTCAGGACTAGAGCCCACCTATGTGGCCAAAGCTGTGACTGAGTCAGGAGTCACAGCACTTGGATGAAAAGGATTACACTCACTTTCCCACAGCACTCCAGGTGATGTTTTTCTTGTCCTAACTTTCATGTTCCCCTAGACCCATTGCATTAGAGAATCACAAATTATGACAATTCCATGCTGCCGTCAGAAAGTTGTACCTTCCATTGTACGAAGAGTCATGTAGTTGGGCACCGTGTTTTTTACAAAAGAGGAAAAAAAACCCTGTCTTACTCTGGTTTATGTTTTTTTAGGTAGACAACCTGCACAGTCTGTGGTGTCTCCAGTGTGGGAAGCTTCTCAGAGCTGCCAGAGAAGTGTCTGTCAGGTAAAGCAGAGCCTGCCTGAGGGTTAGGAAAACCTTTTCTGTGATCCAGCAGTTTCAGACTGTCCTGAGGATGAGCCTGCAGCCACAATGGGAGATTAACACTGCCCACAAAGAAAAGAGTTGGGGTTTGGGACATTATGAAGCCGGTGATAAAGCTCCCTGTGCTGTGGAGATTAAAACCTGGCACAACCAGGCATGAACATGCAGAAATAAGAGTGAGGTGGGGTTCTCAGGCTCACTCAGCAGCAAAGCCACAACCTCCCGCATGAGCCATGGCACAAAGCCTGCATCCTCTGGGTCACCAAGAAGGTCTCTTAGCCTTTCCAAACTGGACCCTTTCCTCCAGGGCTCATGTCTTTCTTTTCCCAGGTGTTTTATTTCCCTCTCTGCTCACAGGTTCTGTTTTCTGTCTGCACCCTGTGTCCAACAGTGCAGGTCAGCAGAGCTCAGGGAGCACAGACTGAGCCTCTACCATGGCCTGGGCACACACACAGCTCTTGGAGCCACTGCTCTGGGGAATCCTGCCAGGTCATAATTACACTGCTGTGCCTCACACTTCTTCCTAAACACACCCTGCACATGATTTCTGTAATTTATTCACAGGTACAGATCAATTTGTCCCTTAAACAACACAGGATTCAGAAGCTCCCCAAAAATCCACACTGGTGGAGGTGTTGATGAGTGCCTGGGGTTGTTTAAGTCATAATATCATCATCTGCTGTGGGATTGTGATATGGCTGATAGTTCGCAGGACAGGTTTTTGACTGCCAGCCAATTCCTTGCAATGGTGACACAAACTATAAATACACAGAGCTGTTGTGAAAATACATATGGTGTTTCACAGACATTTAGGTATGACAACAATAGCTTTGCACAGATTAGTCATAAGGAAATATTTCCAGCGTGTAGGATGAGGGTGCTATACAGTGAAAAAGCACAAGAACCATCTGCTATAAACACAGAAGTGAAATTATCAGAAAAATCTCCATCAGAAACCTCTGACTTGATTTTTATTTACAGTCAAACACACTTGTACTGTATTTTGGGAGGGAGAAATCCTGTCGCAGTCACGAGAGCCTGTCCTGCAGGTCACCTAAATGAATTCATAGATTCAGGGAGAATCTTTCAGTGAAAAAATACTGAAATTTCTGTCAAACAGTCAGCACCTTTCTCTGGAAGTGACATTATATTAATTGGATATTGAGTTTCAAAAGCATGGAGGAGTCAGAAGGAAAAGAGTCTGGTAAAAAGTTGCTGCAGCACAATAGAGATGTGAACTAAACAGAGGAATCCAAACGTGGAACACATCGTGTTCCTTCTCTCACAGATGTGACTGACATAGAAAGAAGATACTGGTTTGCAACATAAAAACATGCAAGCACAGAAGAACTTTTTACCAAGTGAGAAGATAAAGGTGCAACATTACATCTGTCTTTGGCAAAGAGCGAGAAAGACAGGTAAAGGATTTGGGTCTAACTAATCCAGATCTAGAAGAAAATTATTGTGAATTTGCTCAATAAAAAAAATCAAATGCTTTGAAGAGTTTAGTATAACCTCCAAAAGAATGGTGAAGAGGTTGCATAAAAAATCACACTTGAAAAAACTTTTAGTAAAACAATTGAAACAGTAGATCCTGGAAAAAATGTCATGTTTTTTTTTGTAAATCTTCCATGCTCATTTCCCAAAGGTCATTTTTCAGAGTCCAGTTTGAAGAAAAAGTTTCTGTCCATTACGCAAATTGGAATTTAGATTCATATAATTGTTCTTTATTTGGACAGGAGTTGTATCTTTTTGAGGAACTCGCAGTCACCAGCAATCCTAATCCAAATCTGATTCTTGTAATGGAAAACATGCATTGTCTCCTTCAGACTCCCACAGAACATGCCAATTTCTCGGCTAACCTTAGACCTCAGACACAGTTCTATTTCCTTTTTCCTAACCTGGAAATGAAACTTGAGATAATTTCAGTAAGGAGGTAATATAAAAGTGGATCTTTATTTGAAGGCCTTCAGGGGCAGTTGTAGAAAGATGTCCACAAAAGCAGAACTAAACAGGACAAATATACGTTATGCAGCACACATGTAAATCCCCAAATTTCTCTGAACACCTCAGAGGAGCGTGAGGCGCTAATGGAGATGAGTTTGCTGAGGTGGGGGTGCTCCCACCTGGAGCTGGAGCTGATCATGCCTGGAGAGGCTGCCAGGAACAGAGGCTAGACAGAGTTAAAGGCATAGAGGGGGTATTTATTAAAAGGTTTTCCAAGGATACACCTTGGGCAATACAAGAGCCCGGCCATGGCTCTGTCCAAGGTGGACCCAAGATGGACCCAAGATGGATGACTGGTCACGAGTTTTCACACTTTTATAAGTTTTGGTCCATTTACATGTTGGGGCTAATTGTCCAATTACAGCTTCAGGTTATGAAGTCCCATCCTCCCAGATTGTTCTCCACAATTTGCCGCTGTTCACACTTTTTTGGGCCCAAGGCTGCTAGGGTGTCCTTTGTTCTGGGGCTGGAAAAGGATTGTTTTGTCCAACCAAGCTGTGAGGAGAGCTTGCTAACACTCTATATGAAGCTCAGAGTTACACACCAATGCAGTACGGAATCTGGAAAACATGAAAGCAAAAACTGAAGGCATCACTGACCCTGGCTGTGCTCCTTGCAGAGAGGAATGGCTGGCACCTTCTGCCGTCTCCTGGCCGGGCGCGCGGCCCCCGCCCTGTTCGCCGCCGCGGGCACGGGGGTGCTGGCCACGGGCTACCTGCTGGGCCAGCACAACGTCAGCGCCGCTGTGCAGGAGAAGAGGAAGCTCTTCCCCCCCAGGTAAGTGCACGGCAGGGCAGGGTGGGGAGGGAGGTGACGCCACCACAGCAGCACACTCCCATCCTTGGGCTGCGTGACAGAACGCAGCGCGCGGCACGGCTGCCAGCATCTCCAGCTCTAGGCAGCGCCAGCAACAGCTTGCAAGGGACGTGATGCTGCCTTGGAGCGGCTACCTAGAACAGAGGCTAGACAAAGTTAAGAGATTAAAGTGGGTATTTATTAAAGGCCTTCGATAGATACACCTTGGGCAGTGCAAAAGCCTTCCAGAGGCCACACCCAAGATGGACAGCCCTCAGGAGTTCTTCAGTTATAAGTTTGGTCCATTTACATATCAGGGGTTAATCCTTCAACTACAGCTTCAGGTAATGAAGTAATTTACCCCCAGTTTCCCCCCATCCCCCCTGAACTCTTGTTTATACCTTTCAGGGCCTGAGACTGTAGGGTGTCCTTGAGTTTCAGGCCTACAGGGATTGTTTTTTCTGACCAAAATGTGAAGACACTCTGTATGGAGTTTAGAGTTATGCACTAATACAGTACAGGATTTGAAAAATACAAAAGCTAAAATCCTAAGGCATCAGTTAGATAATATCCGGTCTCAAAAAATGCCCCCAAAGCAACCAAAACCAACACTGCTGAACGACAACAAGCCCGATATATGCCTCAAGTTTAGTACTATATCATTATATTTAACTCGTCACCAACCAACCAGCTTTGCAGGTCCACCTGTTGATTGTATGGACTCTGCTAAAGGGAAATGTAAAAAGATTTTCTCAATGCAAGCAGTAATAATCTCCTGTATTACAGCTGTACTGGAAATATTCCTAATTCTGTTACAAACTGACTGGCTGATGGTTAGGCTGATTAATTACAGGCCTTTTTCTCTGTAGATTGACTTTGCCAAAGGTAATGTGGATCAGGCTCTTACAGACTTGTTTTATTATTTAAGTAATTTATACAATCCTATATATTATACAAGCTAAAATATATTTAGAAAAATACCACAGTTGTACATAAAGCAAATCATTACCAATACAAGATAGTTGAGGACTGACAGAGTTGCAAAATCCCTTGCTAAAGCCTAACACCTTTATTTTCCATGGCTTCACACACTCCGCCACATTCTGCAAATAATAATGCCATTGCACCAAACCCTGGTATTTCAGAAGAAGCACTGCCCAGCTGGCAGGTCAGACAGGCCCTCTGATGTCCACGAAGCTGTGACAGTGCCTGGGGCTGCAAATTACAGAGCATTTCTTCATCTAAACTTAGATCTCTGTCTAACTGGAGAAATCAGTGCTGGGGCTCTTTCCTGCCTGACTAAGATATCTCAGTGGGGCTCAGTGCCCTTTCAGATCTTTTTGGGCCCCATTTCCCCAATGGCCCCGAGCAGCACAAAGCACAGCGCAACATGGGGTATGTTCAGCACCAGAACCTTCCTTCCCTCCTAAAATTCAATGCAGCACAAAACCCAAGAAAAATTACCCTTTTAGCTTCACAAACTATCCAGGATGACTGTCCAGTAATGCCTCGGGTTCCTCTCCCTGCAGCGCTGACTACCCTGACCTGCGCAAGCACAACAACTGCATGGCCGAGTGTCTGACGCCGGCCATCTACTCCCGTCTCAGGGACAAGATGACCCCCAACGGGTACACCCTGGACCAGTGCATCCAGACCGGGGTGGATAACCCTGGCCACCCCTTCATCAAGACGGTGGGCATGGTGGCCGGGGATGAAGAGTCCTACGAGGTAAGAGGATTCCACAGGACTGGCCGGATCTGTGCTCGCGGTGTCATTCCCATCAGATGAAGACAGATTCCCAGTAGGGTGCATGTTCCTAATACAAATTGTGTCCCAGAGGGTACATTAGGGGCAGGCTGGTGTTTTCCATACTTCTCCCTACTTTTTCACATTAGGAAAAGCAGGAACATGTGGTATTATTACAGGTGCCCCCTCTGCTGCAGCTGAAGGTAATAAAATTTACCTGCCTGGCAGCAGCTGCCCTCCTTCCTGCAGCTAAACCTAATTTATGGAAAAACTATCCAACTCTGAGAGACACCAAATGAACATAATGTGGAAATCACATTGTGAAGGAGCAGAGGCGAAAGTGAAGCAGAAATGTCTTCTGGGCAGTGCCAGGCATCACTAAGCCGCAGCCTTTGGATCATGAGGAAAACTGAAGACAAACAGCATTAGGGAGGACAGTTCATTTAGCTCTGCAATGAGAAGAAAACAAAAGAAAGACCTCAATGTTATTGACCCCGTGGTCTACTTCCTTCATGCACCTGCAGTGGTGCCTGTTCCTCTGCAGCCTCCCCACAGTGTCCCAGTGAGGGTGGGCTGAGACATCTGCCACTCCGGACTCTCTGCTCCTGGGTTTGGTGTGCCTGTGCAGATGTGCCACTGCTGCTCACCTGCAGCCAAGTGGCTCTAACCAGGACTCCCCCCACAGCAGGGAAGACTCAGGGTACTCCTGCATGACCTAGAACCAAGAGGCAAGTGGCTGGGGGGCTCTGAGGGTGTGTTCTGGTTGGCAATACACTCCAAACCCCAGCCTGGTTGTCCAGTTCCTGTCTGTGGTAACTGCAGGCAGAAACTTCTGCCTGGAGCTGCTGTGAGGACACATTTCTGTGATGCTGCAGACTCTTACCTAGATTCTCTTGACTTCGCAGGTGTTTGCTGAGATTTTTGACCCTGTCATTAAAGCAAGACATAATGGCTACGATCCACGGACAATGAGGCATCACACGGACCTGGATGCATCCAAGGTAGGACTGAAATGAAACAATAAGACAAGAAGGGCTCTGACCTGCTTATTCCAATGATGATGCTGTATGCACCAGTACTTTCATTTTTCTTGAGCCAGCTGTGAAGACCCAATTTTATGTTTAAGGAAAATGGTATGCCAGTAATGGCCCTGTCAGCTGCATCCCTTGTTCTCAGCAGGGAATTGGTCCCAGCTATACCAAACATTTGGGACACAGCCTCACTGGGCACTGTGGATCTGTTCATGAGATTACAGATCACAGACTCATCAGAAAATGGGTTAGGTTGGAAGGCACCCTAAAGCCCATCTCTTTCCCACTTCCTGCCATGGGCAGGGACACCTTCCACTATCCCAGGCTGTTCTACGCTCCATCCAACCTGGCCTTGGACACTGCCAGGGATCCAGGGGCAGCCACAGCTTCCAGCGATCCTCCATCCCAGGATGCCTGTCCTTGCTTTCTCCCTGTGTAGATTTTTTTGTGTCTGAGCTTGTTCAGGAGCTCCTTGCTCATCCACACAGGCTTCCTGATGCTTTTTCCTGATGCCTTCTTTCTTGGAATGCATCACTCCTGAGCTTGGAGGAGTTGATCCATGAATATTACCCAGATTCCTTGGGCCCCTGTCCCCTCCAGGGGTTTATCCCATGGTGCTTGGCCAAGCAGGTACCTGGAGAGGCTGAGGTCTGCTCTCCTGCAGTCCAGTTAGTGATCTTGCACTCCAGCTGATCACCACTGTAAAGGGTGACACCCCCTCCTCATCTCCCCTGCCTGCCTTCCCAGGGAACCTGTATCCTTCCACTCCAACTGTCCAGTCGCTCTGTGTCCCTCCACGTCCCCGTGATGGCAGTGAGATGGCAGCCCTGCTAACATGCACATATCTGATCCCTCCTACTTACTCCCCATGCTGCAGTGTTTTGCACAGAGACTTCAGGTGGGCCTCAGATGAAGCCACCTGTTGGTGTGTATGGAATTCCTTGGGCTGGAATTCCTCAGATTAATATGGGTCTAAGGCATGGAGTGAAAGCAGGAGTTGAATCCAGTACCGCCCCCCCCATACCTATGATCAAACCTTATGTGCAGCTCAGAATTTCCTTCATAGTTCAGCTACAGTGTGGTTTAGCTCATTTTGAGCTTCCCTCTTCCAAAGGATCTTCCTTACCTGGCCCTCTGCCTCTGCCCTCATCCGTATTTTCCAAAAGCCATGTGGACTCCTTCATATCTGGGGACCATGAAGGACTAGCTGGTTACTCCAACACGTTCATACAGCCAGAGAAAGATGTTGCTCCTAAAAACAACTCCGGTGCCCAAAGCTCTCAAAGGGCTCCCGGTGTCCTGGGTATTTGTGACTGGTGGTGAGGATGCCAGGCCTGGGCAGAGAGCCGCCCCTCGCTCTGCACGGTGGGGTTTGGGTCCTCCTGAGGGCGCGCACTGAGCGCTGCTTCCCCCGCAGATCACCCAGGGGCAGTTCGATGAGCGCTACGTGCTCTCGTCCCGGGTGCGCACCGGGCGCAGCATCCGCGGGCTCAGCCTGCCGCCCGCCTGCTCCCGCGCCGAGCGCAGGGAGGTCGAGAACGTCGTGGTCACCGCGCTCTCCGGCCTGCGGGGCGACCTGTCCGGCAAGTACTACAGCCTGACCAGCATGACCGAGAGGGAGCAGCAGCAGCTGATCGATGTGAGTCCCGCTCCGGCGCCAGCAGCGCCTTCACCGACTCTGCTTTAGCTTAATCTCCACCTTCCTCGGGGGCACACGCTTCCCTGCAGAGCCCAGCAGGATAACCACACCATTAACCTGTACTTAATGGCCTGTCAATGTTTTTAATGGGATAGCAAGCCACCCAGGGTGGTGTGTATTTCTGTTAAGTACATCACTGTGCAGGTCTGAAGCGTGGATTTATATTCCAGAGAGCGAAGCCTGTGTCAAATCAAACACACGTGGCTGCTGCCACCTCTCTGAAGAAGTAGTGAGGTAAATTCAGGACCTTTCCTTGGTCATTTCCTTGAGCGAAGATTGATATTTTCTATATAAATAACTAACCGTTCTAAATAAAAGTATTACACTGACATGGGTATTACATGGTATCTGTATTCTATACTGTGGGGTGGGGGGCTTTGCCAGTAATTTCTCTACATCAAAATGACACTAATTCTAATTTCCCCAAATTTGGCTGTAATTTCATAAGTGAACACCACACTAATTCTAACTTCCCAAAAGTGCCCATAGCCTAGTACACCCGGGTGACCTTTTCCCAGTCCTGTCATTGTGTCTAAGGAATTGAAGGATCAGGCCCATAACAACAGTTTTCATTGTCACACAGATGGAAACACAAGGATTTTCATCACGGATTTTGTCACAGCATGTGACATGTCAAACAAAGCTTGAATGTGCATTTTAAGTATCCAAAGGAATGGCTGTACCCTCTTAGCTATATTCATGGGACATTATTCCATAACATCAACCAAAGGGGAGCTGATGAAGTAACGTAACTATTTATAACCCTGGAACTAGGTGTCTGGATTAACCAGGAGTTAAGAATTTATGTAAGGTCAGTAACTTCTTTAATTGAATGTCCCTGGTAATATGTTTATTGACAAGATGTTGACGACCTATTGCACATTTTATTTTCAGCAGCAGACAGCTCCTCAGGAAGCAGAGGTTGAAACAGTATTGTGGAAAACATAATTCCTTCATGGTTTAAGGCTAAAGCCTGTGGGAATTGGAATAGGCCTCACTGATTCAGAATTTTGTCTCATTTTGTTTGGTTTCCTGATTGATAATGCAAATTTATAGAGATCAGACATTGATGTTGTAACCTGAGATTCATTCCTTACCTCACAACACTGCTTACCCCCTTCAGCACTTCAGGACCTGGCACCTCTGTGGGATCAGGCTTCCTGCCAGCTTTTAAAAGGCACCATTTGAGCTCAGTAAGATCAAAGTTTATTTCAGTGAGATAAATCAGTGCTGCTTGAATTGCACTCAGCACAGAAGGCATTTGGTGTTTTGCAGATTTGGGCCATATGCTCATGGGGAAAACTAACAGCTCTTTCCTTGCAAAATGGGAAATTTTTGTTTCAAGCCAAGTGTCAAGTGGAGCAAGCTGAAGAAGGAAATTTTGTGTCCCTTTGAAGAATAAAGAGAACTCTACACCTTTTCTTCCTGCATGGTTGGAGTTCTAGCTGCACTGTGTCCATTACAAAGCATTCAAAGATGAAAACCTAAGTGAAATGAAGAATATAATAATAATTATTACATTCTTCATTAAGGGAAAAACAAAGTAAAGCACATCAATGTGTCTACCATGTCATATGACTTCTGGATAGATTGCCTCACTATTTCTGGTTAAGCCCTAGGGTTTTTTTTAAAAAAAGAATAAAACCAACAACACTGCCAGCAAAAAACCCCCAACATTTGATATGGCAGTGTTCAAGGAATTATGAGATACCATTTTTTAGCACACACATGAAAATAAAAAAAAAATTACTTCTTCTTTGGGGTGGGGGGGACCCCCAAAATAATTAATTTTAAAAAATCAAAACTATTAGGCATGGGGCATAGTGCTGCATGTACACAGCAAGTGCTACATTTATTAAGTCACAAATAGCATCTCTGTTAAGGAACGTAACAAGGCTGTGATTCCAAAAGGTTGATATTAGCACTGATTTAATTTCTACCTTGAGTTCATGCTCAGAATAAATATCTAAATCTTCATGATGGAGAAGTATCTTTTCAGAACTAGCACTTTTTATTGTTTAGTTTTTGTTTGATTTTTTTTTTTCAATCTTTAAGAACTCATTGTCTTCTCCTATGCTGAAATGTATCTGAATGCAGGGAAGATCTCTGGAGCCAGGTCCTCCAGGACATCCTTTGATGTGTCCATGTGGATTTAGGCCCCACCTCCCATCCCTCCCTACATTTGAAAAGTTTTTGGCAAAACATGTCAGCAAACATCTGGAAGACTTAAGAAAATCACTGGGGTAAAGAGATTTTAGTTTGCAGGCAAAGAACCAGGTTCCCAGGCTGTACTGTGTGATTTGCTTGTGCTTCCACTGCCTTCACCAAAAATGTATTGGACAGCGTTACAGTGCATCCTGGATAAACTGGAGTTTTGTTTTCTCTGTCTCTCTGTCTCCCTTTGGACCTGTCTTGGTGCCCAGGATCACTTTCTCTTTGACAAGCCAGTCTCCCCTTTGCTAACATGTGCTGGGATGGCCCGTGACTGGCCCGACGCCAGAGGAATCTGGTATGTTGTGTAACCTGCACAGTCCTGTGTCCTGCGTAAATATCGTCTTACGAACCTCCTTGCTTGTCCTAATCCTGCATGCGCTCTGGCCCCACACTCACAGCATGTCCAGTTTGCTTTAAAAAGAGAAATGTTTTACTTCCCGGGGCTGAAATGTTTTACCCTTTCCTTCCAAATGAGCTGGATGAAAAGGAGACAGGGAAGTTGAATTTCCTGCTCTATTCTAGGTCTGTTTCTACTGTCACAACACACTTGATATTGGGCCCAAATACAGTATCTGCTGTGGAGATAAAGGGGTAACAGCTCTGAGATGAGTGCCCAGACCATGAGCAGAGGACACCTCATGCATTGTCTCTACAAACAAACAGAAGTACCAATAGCATAATTACTATCCAGGGATCTCCTGAATAAAACAGACCTGAGTTTTGTCTTTTAGACATGAAATATCAGGGAGAATGGAGAAAAAAAATTAGTGTGATTGGAAAGTACTTCTGTACACCACATCTTGAAAATCTGCCTTTCTCTTGCAAAAAATTGTTGTCAAAAAGTATGCACATTGTGGAAATCATTTTGCTTTTGATGATTTCAATCCTGTCCCTGTTATGGGCTGCAGGACCATTTCCACCAACAGCACTGGCACAGTTTAAATGCATGGTCCTGAAAGCGATGGGACACTTGTTTAACTAAAAGGGGTAGGTGAGTTAGGCCAAACTCAGGCTATTTATAAAACCCTCCTTCAGCATTTGTGCGTGACTGAGGAGGAGGTGACTGGATCTGGCCTGACCCAGTGTCAGGGTACAGGATGTTTACACCTGCTCAGCATTGCACTGGCCAGCTCCAACTGCAAAAAGAAAAAGGAGACGCAGCAAAAGACCCGCTGAAAGTCAGGCTCTCAGTGATCTTGAACTTTCACTTTCATGTATCTTAAGCCTGGTGATATTTCACTGCTGGCACAAATGAGTCTGATCCCATCAATCACCTACGTGCTGTAGGAAGGCAGTAGTAGGAGACTGGCCAAGCAGAGAAAAAGCCAGGAGAAGTGACCCCAGCACTCAACAAAGCCAGCCCTCACTGCCTGTTTGAGGCAGGAGTGGGTTTTCAGGGGTTCTGTCCTTTCTGGCAGAGCAGGGTCACTGAGGGATCGCAGACATCCCTTGAGGGATGCAGACACCCAGTGCTGCCAGGGACACTGGGGTTTGAGGTAGGGGAGACTAAAATTAGGTAAGCACAGATTGCTTGGCTCCCAGCAGCATGTAGGTGTTTGGGTTTTCTGAGAGCAATAGAGCTCTTCCCTAGGACAGGGGATGCAGAGCTTGGCTTCTCCCTTGGCTGCGTCCCCAGCTATGCTCCTGATGGAGGACCACACGTTTTCCTTGCCCAGCACCACAGCAGCATGATGTGACCAGAAAACTCTCCTCACACAGTGCCCAAGAGACCTTGTAATGCCACAGGCATGAGGGATCCAGTGGGGGAACCAGCTCCAATCCCTCACTTCAGACAACAGTTTTATTATGACACGTTTAACATCTCTGCTACTTGGAAAGACTGTGATAAAACTAAGGATGCTGAGAATTATTTCTCAGGGCTTGCCTTTTTAAAGATTTTTTTTTTTTTCTCCCCTCTTGCCTAGGCACAACAATGAGAAGACATTTCTCATTTGGATTAATGAAGAGGACCACACCAGGGTGATCTCCATGGAGAAGGGTGGCAACATGAAACGTGTCTTTGAAAGATTCTGCCGTGGATTAAAAGAGGTAGTGTCTCAATGGGTTTATTATTCATTTGTTCACTGCTGTCACCCCTGCTTACTGTGGTTCACACTGAGCTGACATCTCCAGGAGCAATGAAATGAAGTCACATCAGTCCACACAACAACTCACATCAACACAGCTAAAGCAGGAAATATGGGCAGATTGCTGGCTGAGTTGTAGGGGAAAATAAATAATTTATTTTCCTTTTTTTTTTTTCATTTTGTGCCTGCAGACTGTGGGAAATCATAAATGAAGCATTTTATTTGGATTGTTTGATTTTCTTGATTGAAGACTTTTTTTGGCCCATTCTCATGGTTCTCATTTCTGAGGCTCGGAGCAGAGTGGAGGCTGCTGAGGTTGTGCACAGGACTCAGGGTTTAGGACCCACTCTTTTGGGGAGATATGGGGTTTGTAATTCAAATACTAAGAAGTGATAGTCAGGGCTCCTGGGTATTATTTTGGTCTAGCTGATCACAATGATAAGAAAGGCTTCCTGGGTCAGGGTGTGGTTTAAAACAGTTTTGCCCAGACAGTCCAGGTACGACTCAGGTTGGGTCTCAGGCCAGTGCAGCCCTCGGGCCTGCTCTGGCACAAAAAATGTTGATTTACCAGAGAAATAGAACTTTGCTGTGTCCCACAGGTAATATCAGGGAACCCTGGAATAGTTTGGGTTAGGGTTAGCGTTTGCAGTAGGTTTTGGGGCACAGAAAAACAAAGCCGTCTGATTTATGCTCTGTTGGCGTCAAGGTGGTTACTGAGAGCTTCCAAGGTGAGTTTCCAGGCACACCTCTGAGGCTGAGCAGTGCACAGGTGGTGGCCCAGGTGACACAGCTCCCAGGTGTTGTTCCCAGCTTTGCTTCTGCTGTTGAGCTGAACTCATGCCAACCTGTGGACATGGACTTGGAAAGTGGTGGGGCAGCTTTGGGAGCTGTGCCCTCAGCAGGTGTCTGGGGCAGCAAATCAGGCCTGGTTTCCCACCATCAGTTGTGTTATCCTCACAAAATACAGAAATGATCTTAGGATAGTCATTTATTCTGTATCCTTCTGCAGACCTGAGGTATTCAACTATATTTGTACGAGTCTTGTGAGCATGAGCTGGTTTAAGTATCCAGTTCTCCTCAGGGGCAGATGAGAACTGAACTGAAATTGTATTGAGTTTGCACAAGCATAGATGAGTGAACAGAGTACCAGGTTATTCAAAGGGCAATAGACCCTTGTGGTTTTCCTGCAGGTAATTACTTCACTCTCCTGTCAATTCTGGTCAGAGACCTACTAATGAGAAGTCTTATCTACAAGCTGTGTCATCTCCTTATAATGGAAGTGTGGCATTTGGAGGCCAAACGTCCTCTTCAAGGAGTCATGACATCAGCTAGAAAACTACACAAAACTCAGGTTCAGCCCCTTCTGTTTGCTTTGTAGTGTTTGAGTCCTTTGGGGTCCTGCATTGCAAACTTGCTTCAAAATTACCAAGTAATAAACAAATGGCGAAAGCCACAACTCTTAAGTGAAGACATGGCTCCATGGCCCAAGGCTTTACCAAAACACCACAACAGGGAGTTTTCTGATGAAGTGACCAGAGTCTGCAAGACAGTGGTCATGAGAAGGTGGTGAAGAAATCCTTCTGGTACCTGAGAAGTGCAAACATTTATATCACACGTAGACCAGACTGTGCCCAGGTGTAAATTCCTGCCACTCCACTGGTATCTTAAAATAAGACACTTGTATATGCTGCCCTTTTTGTTTTGTTTCTGTGCTGCCACCGCAGGTGGAAAGGCTGATCAAGGAGCGGGGCTGGGAGTTCATGTGGAATGAGCGTCTCGGGTACGTGCTGACCTGTCCCTCCAATCTGGGCACGGGGCTGCGCGCAGGAGTCCACGTCAAGCTGCCCAGGCTCAGCAAGGTACACGGCATTTAAATGTGACATAAGTGACAAAAGCCAGCTCTCCTGGTGTGTGAAGGAACAGAGGAGAAATGATAGCTTATGGCAGCTGCATGTTAAAAGGGTGTGTGCAACAAGATCCTGGGGATAGTGCATAGCTAAACCAGCATGCTGTAATTCTGCAAATTGCTGTATTTGTTATGGAGATCAATCTGCTTAGCGGGAAGCCACAAAGATGGGCTGCAATCGAAGGAGTGAGAAAACTCTCTACCTCTTCCTGTCTTTCTGGCAGTGCTGTAAGGATCACAGCATTGCAATGACTCTGCTCAATACACACAGTGAAAGGCAGTAAGCTCAAAGCTGTTTCTCCTGACAGGACCCCAGGTTCTCCAAAATCCTGGAGAACCTGCGCCTGCAGAAGCGTGGCACCGGCGGGGTGGACACGGCAGCTGTGGCCGACATCTACGACATCTCCAACCTGGACCGCCTTGGTCGCTCAGAGGTAAATGGCTCTTTTTGGGGTTTCTTTCTGTGTTCTCCCCTTCTTTTTAGCTGAGATCTCTACTGACACGGGTCAGTTTCCCTCTGCTGACCTCAGTGGATCCATGGCAGTTTTTACTCCTTGTGAATACGGTCCAGTGGAAATGCTTACGGAACGAAAAACTGTTAACATGCATAAAGTGCTTGATAAATGCTCCTGTTATGGCAGTGAAAAAACCCAACCCTTAGCAAGCTGCACAAATATGACCATGTTCTGAGGATCTCCTTGAGAGTATGCAGGTGCTGGAAGGAAGCAGGCATGGAGTCCTAACCCACCCAGGGACTCAGGCACTAGAACAAGACTTGGTGAAGGGTGTTGTGTTCCTTTCACTACTGAGTCACACACTTCCTCCACGGTTACACAGCAGCACAAGGCTTCCGCTCCCCAGTGACTGAGGAGTTGGGGCTGTTTTCACATGTCCTGTGTGCCTCTCAGCAGAGGGCACAAGAGACCTGCGTTTAAATCAGAGATTTAAATCAGGGCAAAGATGTAATAGTGAGCCCTGAGCCTTCCCTGTAGGGCACAGACTGCAGCGATAAGGGCGCACCTCAGACATTTGCTGCAAAGTCATTTCAGTGAAAAGGAACATTTGTTGTGCCAGAGCATGGAAATGACCCTGCTGCCTGGAGCAGCTGCTGCCCTCTGGCAGCTTGGGTCCCACACCTCATTCCAGCCTCATTTTATAAGGCAGAGCAGTTCCTAAGAGCAAAGCTAGCGAGGATGGGGAGAAATAGCCATGCCCACGAGCTTCAGCCTCCTCACACAGCTCTGACTGAGCCAAACTCCAAGGCCGTGGCAGGCTGGATATGGATGCAGTCTGGTCCTAGTGTTGCAGCTCAAGACTTGGGGCCAGCGTCATTCTAGGTAGGTTTTCATCAGAGAAATATAACCCTGGGCTAATGCACCTGGGTGACAACAATATTTACCCAGCCCACAGTGCCTTCCCTTCCTGGCTCACCTTCCACGGGGGCAGAGCCCAGCCAGGTGACCTGTGCTTTCTGATACAGACATGCCTTTGAATGTCCCCACAGCCACAGACAGATGTCTGGAAACTTTAAATATTGAAGTTTGATGTAGGCACCTGTGTTCCTTTGAATCTATAATGAAATAAGTAAGAGGGAACAAAATAAGTAAGAGTGAAATACTATTAAGCAGTGTTATTTGCCAGAACAGCCAAAGATATCAATTAACACCTGACACATCATCATGTGTGTTTTATATTAAAGTAACATTAATAATAAAAGGATTACACAGCATGATTGACTCCCGATGACAGCCTAAGCCTAAAAATTTTTGCTTATATGAAGAGTTACACTGAAGTCAGTGATGCCTCCTACAGCAAGGATCCAAAGGATTAAGGCAACAGATAAGACACAAGCCCTACCTTGGAGATTCTGAAATCTAAATAAGACAAGACATACTGAAGGGGATAAGAAAAGTTCTATTATAGGATAAATTTTTTCCAGTACATAATTAAATAAATTCCATTATGTGGTAAATGTGTTCGCAGAACTGAATTATGTTCCCAAAGGTGCAAGATAAAACTGTTTGTATTTTTGCTCTGTTTCAGTTACTGGTCAATGCAAACTTAATATGAAATTTGTTTTCTTATGGAGGCTGCAAATTCAGACCTCTGAATTCCCAACACAGCTAGGTCTGTAAAAGACAATAAAATGAACTGCTAAGCCACTGAAGTGCTTTATAGTAAAAACAAATCCCTTGAAAATCAGCAACTGTCACAATAAAGGGACAATGGGATTTAGTCTTCGCACTTGGTTTTAACAAGCTAGTCATTAAAGGTTGCTAATGAACCATTTCATGGAGATTACGAAAAATCAGCTTTACCTTGTTGTCTCACAGTGCCACAGGGTCTGTGGTCCCTACATGTCACCTGTCTGCTGGGGACAAGGCCCCTTGTATTCTCCAGCAATTTTGAAACAGGTTACGAAGACACCACCACCCCCTGCTATACAGAATTATGAATTTTGGTGCTGCTCTGGGCCTGGAGTGAATCTCACCCCTGGCAGTGTCACTCTAGTGCCTTGGAGTGGCTACCTAGAACAGAGGCTAAACAAGATTAAGAGAATAAAGTAGGTATTCATTAAAGGCCTTCAAAAGATACACCCTGGGCAGTCAGAAGCTTCCAAGGGACTACACCCAAGGTGGACGATGATCACAAGTTTTTCAGACAATTATAAGTTTGGTCTATTTGCATATCAGGGGTTAATCCTCCAATTACAGTTTCAGGTAATGAAGTAATTTTCTCCAAGTTTGCCCCCCTCAATTCACTGTTGTTGACATCTTTCGAGGCCTGAAACAATAAGGTGTCCTTGAGTTGCAGGCCTAGAGAGCACTTGTTTTGTCTGAATAAAATGGGAGAACAGTAGCTGACAGGGTATGGAGTTTAGAGTTATACACTAAAGCAGTACAGGATCTGAAAAATGTAAAAGCTAAATTGTAAGGCATCAGCTCAAGAGCTGGGAGAAAAGGAGTGCTGGATGCTGCAGAGCCAGCATGAGTCCCAAGCTGTGTGTGCTGATCCTGGCAGCACAGCCTGGCAGGATGGGCAGGGTCCTCCCCACAGCTGAGGAAACACCCCAGCAGGGCCATGGCCATCTGCAAGAGAAGGACACAGCTCTGCTTTGATGAGCCTCCTCAGGCACTGTGAATGTCCCTGGTGGTCCTGCCCTCCTCCCAGTCCCTGCCACATCCAGGACACCCACCCTGAGCCTCCAGCAGCATTCAGGGCTGGTGTGAACCACGACAACAACCCTCCTTCTTGCTCTCCTTGCACCAGCATCCTTCCCAATTAATTTCCACGTCTCTGTGCTCACACAAAGGTTCCTGCAAGCATGGGGGTTTTTAGGCTTGGGAGCTGGAGAGACACAGCAAGGACTTTAGTGCTTCATCAAGCACTGCCTGGCAAGGCTGAACACTCACAGCACAGCTGCTCTGTGTCCTTACCCTCGTGGGGAACACTCTGGGCCAGGCATCCCTGCTCAGCAACACCTGGGGAGCACCCTGCAACCTCTCAGGAGTCATGTTTGACACATGACCGCCTGAACACTTTATATAGGGTCTTATGCCTGGTTGGTTTGTTCCTGTGGAGCACAGTTTGGTGGAAATAACTTTAAGGCCCTAATCGAAATTTTCTGCTGCTAGTGGTCCAAACTAAGGGCAAACAGAAGAAGGGAATTATTGTGGCTTTGCACAACCTGTACTTCCTGTGCCAGAGGAGGTGTGTGATGTCTGTGACCCACCTCCCTTACAGCTTTGTCTGCTGTTGTGACAGCACAAGCCAACTTCCTACTCTTCTATTAGCAGATGAGCTAAACCTTCTGTTACTACTGTTTTCTTCTTGTTGTTGTAGGTGGAGCTAGTCCAGATTGTCATTGATGGGGTCAATTACCTCGTTGACTGTGAGAAGAAACTGGAAAGAGGTCAAGACATCAAGGTGCCACCCCCCCTGCCTCAGTTTGGCAGGAGATGAAGTTGCTGCTGATGGCTGCAGCTGAGGGTAAACGTGGCTGCCGTTCTGATGGAAAGGCACCCCTGCACATCTCTGTATAAATGCATTGTGTAATAAAACACTACCTGACACCTGAGGTCTCCCTCCTGTCCCGCTGCACTGCCACAAACTGGTCTGGGTGCAGCTTCACTGGAGTGCACCCATACAACCACCGTGGGACACTCTTTTTGGGGGAGCTCCTTCCCTTTTTTGGTTGGTGATAAGAAAAGTAACACTTCAGCTGTGCAAAAAGCACAGATCTCTAATCCTATGCAGCACGTGCACTTCTGGACATATTTACCATGTCTCCTATAAGCACCCCACTCATTTCTGCCCTGCCCTTGAGCTGCAGCAAACTGGCCCAAAACCTGGCAGGCAAAGCAGTTTGCTGATATTCTGCATTCCACCCAAACCTGCCCAGCACAGCCTGCTCCAGTCCCCTGCTACAGCTCTCAGCTTCAAAGGTAATGTGGTCTGGCTCAGCTGCCACTCCCCAAAGTGCCTGAGGATGTGCTGCCACTTCGAGGGACACCTCCATGCTCACCATGGTCCCATGTGCTGCTGAGTACACGGAAAGGAAAAAACCAGCAAGTTCTGACAATCCCACTGATTGTTTCTTTTTTGCATGTGGAAACAGTGTTTCACAGCCAGAACACCAGTTCTCAAGAAGTCATACCTGGGTGAGTCATATCTGCAGAGCTGTGGCTGGATAGCTAGCCCATAACTGGCTAAAGACTTTAAAAGTCACAATTGGAGGTTAATTGAGAGCTAGATGGTGAATTAGCTGCTCTTGAAAATCAGCAGCATGGTGTGCTAGCTCAAAAGGAATGCTGCTGACTGAAAAGCAGGCTGGAGCTTCTATGTGATTACTGTTATTTCCTCATCTGTGCTGGGCACATTCCCTAGTCTTTTGCTGCTGGCTTTCCAAATGGTGTTAATAATAGTAATTCTGGGGGAGGGAAACAGACTTAGCTGATTTTACATAGAAGGCAAATAAGCAAAACTGGAAAGGCTTCACTGTTAGCTCTCCAAGACTCTCAGTTCAACAGAAAATCCAACTGTGGGCCAAGTGTCCTCAGATTTTAGCCTGTATTTTGCTTTTCTCCTGCTAACTTGCAAACTGCTGATGGGCAGCAGCACACTGTGCAGCGGGCTGCCACTTGCTAAGAGCATTCCTGGCTGGCTGGTCCATACCAGGGGGCTGATGACTCTGTTTCAGTGCCTTTAACAACAACCTGGAGGATGAGGTCCACTGATGGTCCTACATAAAAGCTGGAGAGCAGGGCTGCTCCTCAGAGTGCATTTCACAGCAGAAATGGGCTGCTGGAAACCTCAGGGGGTTCAGCAGAGGCAGAGTCTGGGAGAAGAAGGCTAAGAGGATGTCTTAATGATGTCCACCACTGTCTGCATCAGAGGAAACCAGGCTCAAGACTCTCCTTGGAGGTGCTGAGTGACAGGACATGAGGCAACAGACACAGGATGGGACACTGGGAATTCCTGTTACTTACTAGAGAGGCCTTTTGCCCTACAGGGTGGTCAAACATTGGAACAGACAAAGAGATACCCAAAACTCAAGGAACAAGGTTGTAAAAAATCTGATCCACACTGGGGCTGGGGTGGGATTGGTGGGTGCTTTGGGACAGAACACCTCCAGACCCCCAGCCTACACAAAGGTGTGATCCCTGGCTGAACCAACCACTGCAAAATGCTTGAGATGAGCAAATAACACAGAGCAATGCCCTGGTCATCGTGTGCTCTGACAAGACAGGGAATTGTAAGTCTGCACAAAATAGGGACACCCAGGTATGACTTACTGCCTGCTCTGCTCCAACTGTGGCATTTTCTGTATTGCTGGCTTCCAAGCATGTTCTTCATAACCAAAATACTCCTCGTCAACATGGATTATTTTGCAAAGGCTTGTTGTCACCTACATTCTCCACTTCTGTGATCTTTCTGTCTCTCCAGTACCTCTATACGGCCAGCAAGAATAACTCAGCTGCTTCACATGAATCATGTACTTTCATTCTTCATTCCACATCATTAATTAATATTTCAAATTAAACTTAGACAGTGACAATTAAGTCAATGCAGGATGTCTTTGCTCAGTCCTACTCCCTCATGACAATGCTCAGGAGGACAGTTTTCTGTTTGCTTGGAGCCCATATTCCGCTGAGTGGAGCCCACCCTGGGGCTGAGGTGTGGGGAGCAGGGTCTGTGCCCCTCAGTGCCTTCAGGGGCAGCTGGAAGGTGGCTGCACTGCTTGCCGAGGATAGGTTCAGCAGAATGGCTGCAGCAGGAAACAAACAATCTGAAAGTTTGTGTGCCCACACAAAGAAAGAAAAGCATACAAATAATGACTCAACAAGAAAATATTAAAGGTTCAAAAGGTGGGTTAGTGCACTAACTCTTGACATAAAACGCTACTTCTTGTTTCTCATATTTATTTTCCCAACGCCGCAAGTACAGCGCTGCCGAGAGCCTTTTCTGCCAATAAAACTCTTTCCTGATAGACACTGAATTCTCTATAAATCTTTGAAATTTATTTGATTAAGTGCCCCAGGAGCTACATGCCATGCCTCAAGCACTTCTGTAATGCTCTTGACAAAGCAACTAGGGATCAGCAGAAATAATCTCTCAGGTCAAGCTCCATAAAAGCCCAAATCCATCAAAGCCCACCTGTGCTCCAGTAGGCAGTTCATGTAGGGTGAGATCTAGGCAGGAATTTCCCATTACAAGAGAAGAAGAAATGGGCACTTTAGATGAGATATTATGAAGAAATTGTTCCCTGGGAGGGTGGAGAGGCCCTGGCACAGGGTGCCCAGAGAAGCTGTGGCTGCCCCTGGATCCCTGGCAGTGTCCAAGGCCAGACTGGACAGGACTTGCAGCAGCCTGGGATAGTGGAAGGTGTCCCTGCCATGGCAGAGATGGCACTGGATGGGATTTAGGGTCCCTTCCAACCCAAACCAGTCTGTGAAGTTTGTAGCTACAACAGTTGTAACTGATTTCACATGTGACACTGCACACCTGAAATCCTTGGCTACCCCAGCAAAAACTGACAATAGGCTCTGGAGGTTCATGACTCTGTCACTCCTACAGAATCAATGGACACCTGACATAATGTTTCTCTGGAACCATCAAAACCAAAAGGGAGCAGATAACATGAAGAATGAGTTACAGCTAATATTAATATGCAGAATTACTTTACTAATAAGATTCGCTGGAATGCAATTTAAGACTTGCATGCTAATCTTTCTCCAGCAATGCCTCTTACAGTTTGCCTTCAGCCTAAGGTTTAATTAAAAGATTAAAGACTTAAACAGTCACTTCTTTTGCCTGCAAAAATGCCTGTGGGAAACACTAAAATGTAATGCATATGGTACAGAAGTCCTACCAAGCCAAATCTTCTAAGAGGGCACAGTCACCTATTGCCCAGCCTACTGATGATGACTGATATCACGTTTTTAATTCACTCTAAATTATTACAGAAAAATACTGGGCTCCTAATGGGAAATATCAGTTGTATTACAGTATTAAGTCTATCAGTAAACAAGGATAATGAAAGTAATTTTTTTTCTACCCACTGCTCAGGGAACTCAGGTGGACCCAGCAGAGAGAAAAAAGAAGCTGATGAATTATGCCAGTTAATATTTAGCTGATTTTATGTGTATTCTGGTTTGAAAATGCTGTACATTTTCAGTGTACACCTTTAAGAAGTATCTGTCTTAGCTCTCATTCCAATTTTATGCTCTGCTTTCTGAACCAGCATTTGGGCTTTGAAATTACTGATAATCTACCTGGTACTCAGCCATAACTGCATGAACTACTGGCATTTTTTTTACCCCTGTGGAAATGAGGATTTTATAATTTTCTTGATGGAGAGGAATATAAGAAATTAGTAAGAATGAAAAGATTAGAGGACTCTCCCTTGCTGATCCCTCTGCCCAAGAAATCTGTACCTCTGCTGCTGCCTGCATTTTCAGCCTATTCTTTCTCCTTTTCTCTGTGAAATGCAGCAGTTTTTCAAAGTACAGTCAATACTGCAGAAAAGGCCATTGTATCCCAACACAGGAGGCTAACCCATTCTTCCTTTGTTCTTTTTCATATCTTCAACCCTAGAAATTACAACTTTGTGATCCGAAGACACAAGCTTAAGTGAAGTGCTGTGCAAATCAAGTTTAAATTCATTAATTTCCTCACTGTGGGTTTCTGAAAAAAAAAAAATTTAAAAAATTACATTCTCCTGGGAGAAAACAGTGTTTTCTGTTTAGGACACAGCCACCAAAACTAAAACCAGGGAAGAGTCTTGTGCTATCCTGACAGCGCACATCTAACGTTCCTACTTGAGCCACATTTCTCAGATTGTCATTTTGATGCAACAATAACGAACAGCAGTTTTGCAGTGTAAAACAGTCAAATAAAATAACTGACCACAGACCTTAATCTTCAAAGGCTTCAGTTCATCCAGGCACTTAAACATTTGCCTGAATATAAACCAATAAATATCTGAGTTGATCCAGCAAAAAAAAGTTGATGGAGCCACTTATTTAAGCTCTTGTTAAATATCCTGAAAGAATCACAGCTGTGAGCAACACAGCCTGGTAGAAATGACATCCAGTGCTGGTCAGCTGAGCAGGCTCACTGAAGGGGATGCTGCCCTGGTTGTAGCAATCAAAATCCATAAATATTAAGATTAAATATAGCACAAGCAATCATTTAACACAGACAGAAAAACACAGCAGTAAATGCAAAGCAATCTGTTCATCTTATGGAGAATAAATCAAAGTGAACCACCTGCACAGGAGCCTCGGAATATTGCAGACGTAACAGAATTTAAGAGGGAACTGGGCCTATTTTTCCTTTCTCTTCCCAGGCTTACATTCAAATTAAAACAGCCAGGAAAATGTCACCCTGACACTCTGCCAAGTAGTATTAACTATCCAAACCATATGGGCAAAAAAGAGTGAACAAAGATAACATCAGTCGTGTGTGTGTACAACCAAAGCTTCTCGTATCCCTTCAGCAGACACCACCTCCTTTTTGGGAGGTTTATGAGGATTATGAACATATGAACACTGTGCTGTGTTCAGACAATTTACTGTTTATTAGGAAAATATGGGCGGGTGGGGGCGGGGGGGGGAGGCAAAAAATGGTACAATTATTTGCACTACTGCTGTCTTGCTTGTAACTCACCTGGTGCCCAGGTACAGGGCAGCTCCCAGCCCAGTAATTCAATGTGGAACAAATCCCAAACCAGTGCAAATTTAAACAGGTGTGGCCTCTGCCAGGTAAGTGACACTTGAGGTAAATGCTGTCTGACTGGTTTAGAGGGTTAAACACCCTCTTCCACTGCCTGCACAGCTGGATCTTAAGGGTGGCTGATCCTGCCTAGACACACATACACATTGTGAAAAACGCCAATCACTTGTTTAAAGAAATTTTAAAAGTTTAATAGTAATAAAATAGTAATAAAAACAGTAATAAAATTTAGGACAATAAAAGACAATAAAAACAAAGAATTACAGACGTCTGGATGCTCCTGGAAGCTCATACCTCCATGAGAGCACCCTTTGCCAGCCAGAGGTCTGGCTCTATATACCCCCCAATCCCCCAAACTAAGGAATGTCTGTCTTCCATCTAAATCTTCTGTCTTAATCCTCTTGGCTCCATCCAGGCGAGGAAAGGAGATTTGTTGCTGTTCTTCTTGTCGATAAAGGCGATAACTCTTGCTATTATCTCTGTGCGAAGAACCTCCTTGTGCTGATCATAAAAAGATATCTTATATAGCTTAACACTGTAATTAACCCACTACTTAAAATAATTAATACAACATTACTAAAAAAAACACCCAAGATTAATGTAACATTCCTTTCAAACATAACACATATAGTAATCATTTTAATATTTGCAAAAAGCCAATTATATACCATGCATTTTTCACACACATAAAATTCCAGGCTGGGAAAGCAAGTTGCAGGAGCAACTGGGACCACATGCTGTGATTGAGCTGTAAGTAACTATATCAGCAAAGGAGGTAGTTTTAATTTTAAAAAGACATACTGGCCCCTTCTGTTTTTGTGGGGAGTTTTTTGTTTGTTTGTTTGCTCGCTTGTTTTTTTTCCTGGCTGTTAAACGGCGTTCATCAGATATTTTTATCTGCAGTCAGCGCTAATCGTTCTTAAACGTGTGCTCGTCCTGCTTGGCAGCGGAGGAGTTTAAAACACTCTTTGCGTACACCTCCCTCTAGTGGGCTCAAAACCTCGGAAAATCGGCAAAAAAACCGCGAATTCTTCTAGGGAGAGACGCCAAGTGTTAGGATAACTACTAGAGAAAGCGTAACATTCTTTATATATATTATATAGTGTATGTATAATGCATATACATCAACATTCATAACATCAACCAGGAAGCGTCATGGGGGTCTAGCGAACTGCTAAAAACACAGTATGCAGCAGCCTGACCTGGCGGGGAGGTGGGGCTGGGGCTCATTATTTGTCTCGTAAACATCTCCTGAAGCTGCTGAGTGTTCTGTCCTCTGAGAACACAGCCCCGGGGATCACCCGGTCACCCCTCATTGTCCCCAGCCGAGACCCCACCTGCAGAGCTGCCCCAGCCCCGGGGCCAGCACAGGAAGGAGCTGGAGCTGCTGGGGCCAGGCCAGAGGAGGCTCCAGGATGGCAGAGGGATGGAGCAGCTCTGCTGGCAGGAAAGGCTGGGAGAGCTGGCATTGCTCAGCCTGGACAGGAGAAGCTCTGGGGTGACCTCAGTGTGGCCTTGCAGTGCCCGAAGGAGCTGCAGGAAAGATGGAGAGAGACACTTGTCAAGGGCTGGAGGGACAGGACACAGGGAATGGCTTCCCACTGCCAGAGGGCAGGGATGGATGGGCTGTTGGGAAGGAATTGTTCCCTGGGAGGGTGGGGAGGCCCTGGCACAGGGTGCCCAGAGAAGCTGTGGCTGCCCCTGGATCCCTGGCAGTGCTCAAGGCCAGGCTGGAGCCGCCTGGGACAGTGCACGGTGTCCCTGCCCTGGCAGGGCCGGCAGGGTCCCCGCAGCCCCCTCAGGAACGGCTTCCTGCCGGGTCCCCATTCCGTCCCTTCCCACAGTCCCGCTCCCGAGGCCGCCCACTCTGCTGCCCTGGCTCCCGCTCCTCCCCTTCCTCCTCCCCTTCCTCCTCCTCTTCCCGTCCGTCATCACCGTGCGCGGTCCGGCCGTGCCCGGGCCTGGGGCCGTGCCCGTGGCGGTGTCCGCGCCGGGGCCATGACCCGCTGGGCCCGGCGGAGCGCCCCGCCCGGGGCCCGGGCGCTGGCCGCCACCCCCTGGGAGCAGCTGGCGCCGAGCGGGGAGCCGGAGCCGCCGCGGGCAGCCAAGGGCAGGAGGAGGAAGAAGGAGTACGAGAACCAGGACGTGAACGGGTTCGCGGCGCACCGCGGGGAGCAGCTGCGGCAGGAGGAGGAGGAGGCGCGGAGGAAGGACAGGCGGCGGGAGAGCAGGAGGCTCAGGAGGCAGGAGAGGAAGAAGAACGCCATGGTGAGTCCTGCCCTGCAGGGAAAAAAAAATAATGGGAGAAATCTTCCCTTTTTGCCCAGACCCCTCACGTTTGGGGAGCGTGTCAGCGCCCTTGAAGGGCTCGCATGAACAGTGCGCACAATTACACACTTTGTAATAAAATGTGGCGGGTTAAGGCTCGAGGGATGCCCGTGACAGCACCGGACTGCGAAAGTGTGTCCAAAGCAATTTAATCAAAGCAATTCACAGACTAGCCCTAATTCCTAATAAAGCTCACCTATTGGGGCCCTATGGGGAAGAGGCAATAGGTTCAGCTGATCCCACAGGTTATGATGGAGTCTTCCCAAACTTCTCCCCGTTCCTAACTCACTTTTATACTCTTTTTTTACATTTAGGTGGAGATTCAGTGACATCAGTCATATATCTTAGTTAGGGGTGGTTGTGCCTTGGGAGTGGACAGTACCTGAGGTAACCCTGGGGTGGGATGTGGTCAGTCCAAAGAGAGGGATTTCACCACAGCTGCTGATCCAACAGAACATCCTCCTTTATCTCCCTTGGCTTTCAGCTGTCCTACGGCTAATCAGCAGCGAGGTTCCACCATGTTCTTTCCTCTGCAAGGATTTTAGCAGAACCTCAGGGTCTCTGCCCTGCTCTACCCTCCTGTTCATCGGGCCTGGATTGTGATGTGTGTATGGGGGTCCCATCCAGGGAATAGCCACTGTATTTTCCCCTGAAATTTCCCCTTTTAACTCCCAGTCACGTTCCCACGTTGTTAAAAGAGAGCCCCATGTGGGCGGCACAGATCTCTTTCCCTGTGGTGGTGCTGCTGTGGGGCTCAGCAAGAGCTCAGCCCTCCTCTGCTACAGGCACAGCACATTTGAGATGAAAGACATGAAGTTTGGAACCAAAGATGGCTTTCAGCTCCAGTTGTAGCCTTTAGCATGGCTCTCCTGGCTCAGCACTGGCCCCCCTGCCCCTTTGAGGAGTTCCCAGCCCTTCTTAGTTCCAGGGTGAAACTAACTCAGGTAATTTTCATGTGTGATTCATCAAACTGTGGTTTTGGTTAAAGGAGAAAAGTGCCCATAATAACGTGGTTTGATGGCACAGAGCACAGTTTGATGGCAGAGCACAAAGACTCTTCCTGGCTGCTTTTTCCTGGGGACAAAATTGTATTTAATCTTTAGGCCCTGTGAAGCTGGAATTTCCAGGTTTTGAGTGCCACTCACAGAGTCACTGGGTTTTCCTCTTCCAAGGTGTGTTTCCACTGCAGAGAACCTGGCCATGGCGTGGCTGACTGTCCTGCAGTGCTGGAGAGCCAAGACATGGGGACGGGGATCTGCTACCGCTGTGGATCCACAGAGCACGACCTCAGCAAATGCAGAGCCAAGGTGGATCCAGCTGCCGGTGGGTCTCAGGAATTTGTGCTGTTGTGAAGTGCCTGGGTCTAAATTGTCTGACTGTTGATGCTGAAGTTTTGTGTGTTAGAAATTTAAGTGTTGCAGTATGATAACATGGAACCTGACAGTAATTTATAGCATGAAGTGATTAAAATATTGTAATTGCACTATGTTTTGTATGTGACTTCACAAAGGGTTTGATGTGGACCATAAACTCTGTGGGATTTTGCAGGGCCATTTCCCTATGCCAAATGTTTCATCTGTGGTGAGATGGGGCATCTGTCAAGGTCGTGTCCGGATAATCCCAAGGGGTTGTATGCTGAAGGTGAGTGTACTGATTGACTAAATTTAATAAAATTAAACTTCAGTGTCCTTCTTACCTGATAAAGAAAAAAGTAATACTGCAAATGAATGAGAATGTGGCTAAAAGGAATTCCCGTGTATCTTTCAGTAAAAGCAGAGTAATTCTGGGGAATTCATTGTCAAATAATTACCTGGGGATTTTTGTTTTAAGTGTAGGTTTAGTATTAAATGACAGGATGAGGTGCAAAATGTGAGACTTTGCTTGTGCCTCAGTATCAGAAAATGCACAAAAGAACAAAACACTATGTGAATGTAGGCAGTGTATATTTACGTGTACATGTAGGTGGTAAGAACATTCTCACACAGTAGCTTAAAGGTGCTGGGAGATGGCAAAACGCAGGCTCTCACTAAAGGGAGAGTATCCTCAGTCTGAGTAACTTTAATGAGAAATGGGGTCTAACTTGGAAGATTTCACTTCTCCATTGGCTCCAACAAACCAGCATTCTGTCTCCTGGTGTTTCCCAGCACAAATGTGGGGTCTTGGCAAACTCCAGAAAGTGATCTTGTGGCCCAGTTAAAGTGGAACAAAAATCACCTTCCTTTCAAGTGTTTGTATTGTGTAGAATTTCACATCTCAGTACCTGCAGTTGGATTACCTTCCTCTCAGGAGCCCCTGTCAATTTTAAAAGTTCATTTGAGTATGGATTTCAGCAGAAATTTCAGCCTGTTCTTCAAAAAGAGAGCTTCCAGCAAATCAGAAGTACCCATTAAGCAGTGGCTGGAATTTGTGGTGTGTGATGCTGTACAGAGCAGTGTGATCCCAAACAGCTCTATCCCTCGCAGACACAGGAAGGGTGTTTTGTTGGGTGTTTTGTGGTGTTTTTTCCCCTCAGATGAGTAACAACTTTCTGTGTGAACAGGTGGGGGCTGCAAGCTTTGTGGCTCTGTGGAACACTTCAAAAAAGACTGCCCGGAGAAGCAGAACGCAGGTGAGCTGCAGGGGGTGTGGGGTGGGTGTGGATCAGCTACTGCTCTACATGACTGTGGTCAGGGAAAAGGCTTTGGGAAGAGAACTTGAAAGCAGCAGAGGTGACCTTTTGTCGAGATACTCAGGGAGGGTGTGGAGGCGTTAGTAAGTTGCAGTGCAAAACTAAGATGATATTTTTTTTTTTTAAATAAAGTCATCTTGTGTGTATCCGAAGGCCATATGAAATAATCTGTGTTTTTTTGGCCAGTGTTTGTGCTGCTGTTCACAGTATGGCAGCTGTACAGCAGAACTGGCTGCTGCTTTTTGCAGATTTCAGTGTGAAGTGGTGGAGCTGAACCCAATGCCAGGTGCAGGGTGGCGGTGTGTGCAGGCAGGTGTGCCAGGCACCTAGGACAGGGACGAAGAAGATCTGTCCAGCTGGATTCACAGCTAATGAACTGCTTTCTTACGTGTTGTTCAGCTTTCCATGTGGGTGGAAAAATTAAATTAGATATCCCCAAACCCCCACTGCACTACAGGAGGCAAAGCATCAAACAAGGGTTTGAAGAATGATCCTGTTACTGGAGTGGTGACACACCTGTGCATTTTTTTACTTAGTTTGTATGACAGTTAATGTGCCACTTCATAATAAGTCACTTCGGTGAAATTTATGTAAGAAATATTTCTGGCATTTTCTATATCTAACCCTATAGTTATGGTATTTTTAGGTCTGAGACCATATGTAGGATTCTAGGTGTGTGCTGCTTTGCCAGTTTAGAATGGGTCAGACTCAGTCTGAATTGGTATGACCAAAGTTTATGATACCAAAAGACTGAAATTTCCCCAAACTCATCTGCAGGTAGTGAGGCTGTGCTTGGGTGACTGATGTTTTGGAAGCTAGATTTGTAACTAGATTTTTTTCTACCTTTTTCTGGTAAGTGTAACATCCATAACGAGGACTGTAAGTGCTGTTTATTTTCCCAAAGGACTTCTTTCAAAACCAGCACTGCTGGTTAAAAACAGTTGAGTTAATTGGAACCATGACACCATTGACAAGAACTGTGATATTCTTTGAGATGAAGTGTGCGCTGTGCAGAGTGTGTTCAGGTACAGGAAGGCAGGTGAGAGCTGTCAGAGGAGTTCAGGCACTACAGTTTCCAGTTTCCTCAGGCAGATGCTCGGGCACGTTGGGTCAGCTTTAGTATCCAGAGGCTGGTGTGGGTACCCATGGCATTCCCCATGTACAGTGCTGGGTGTGCTGGGTTTGCTGCCCTGCTGGGGCAGACCCCAGGCTGTGCGGGTGGCAGAGCTGGCCCTGGCACTGCTGTGTTGTGTCCCTGCAGAGCAGGTGACAGTCGGGCGCTGGACCCCTGGCCTGAGCGCCGACCACGAGGACGTCACGGCCGTGCCAGCGCTGCAGAGAGCACAGCCCAAGCGACCCAAAGTTGTCACTTTCTGAAGGGCTCCTGGCACTCCAACAGTTCTCCTGCACTGCTGCACTCCGGAGTGGTGACGACAGAGAGCGGAATCAGAAAATCAAGCAGGCTGCAGAGGAATTGCTGGTTTTTTGTCTCCCCTTATTTTCCCAGTTTGCCTCCCAAACTTGCCTGGCTCACTGTAAAGCTGGGAACAACGGGAACACAGCAAGTGGCTATTTTATTAAAGGAATTGTGGGTGTTTTTTAAATGTTCTTGTTGGATTACGGTTTGGTTTTGCCTTTTCCTTTCAGGAATAATGAACTTATTCCTTCATATGTTCCAGCTTGAGCAGTCTTGTGGTGAAGTTACAGATCAACCCTGTGGGCTGCTGAGCTTGGGGTGCAGTTCCTGGTGGCTGTAGTTGTTATTATCAGCCATTAACCTCATTGGTCATGCACATTGGGTCATTTTAGTGTGTTCACTAATACAATCAAGCCCTTCCTCTGAAGCCTGTGGTGAAACACACCCCTAAAGAATTGGAGAGCAAGTGAGAAGTTTTCTTAGTTTCTTTTTCAAAGAAAATGCTCAAAAATCTGCAGTGTTTCCATGCCTTGGTGAGCTGGGAGTAAACTTTTCTTTGTATTGCACCTGCCTGCTTCATGGCAGACTTACTATTTCTAAATGGAGACTGCAGCCTTAGAAAAACTGGTGGATATTAAAAAGAAAGATTAGGAAACCAACTCCAGAGTTCCTGCAGCCACCAGTGTTACTGGAGAAGTGCATCCTGAGCCCCCTCACATGCTTTTCTTGCAGCAGAAAACAAATACGGGGAATGAAACTGTGTGGAGATATTTTATATTTGTACAGGTAATTATTTTTAATAAAATGCTGCTAAAGAATACAGTGGTTAGATGTCATATTTTAGGTTTCTTGATGCTGCTGTGGAGACTGAGATAGAGGGTGTACAGTTTGTATTAATCAGAGCACATTTTTAAATGGGGAAGAGGAGTGGATGTGAATGAAACCAAGGTTAAATTACGGAGTTTTAATTAACTATTGGATAAAAGCTCAAAGCTATCAGTTTATGTGGACATTTTGGCAGCAGACATTTATCCCAGCTTAAGAAGCATTTCCCTTTCTATTCTATGAATTAAGTATATTGTTTGAAAAGCATCTTTTTAGGTAATTTCCCTGCTCCTTGGCTTTGTAATGTGTTCTTGCAGCCTTGGAGCCATGGACTTGGCCTGTCCTAGTCGTAGCAGTGCTGCCCAGTGAGGCTGGTGCAGGCATTGGGTTGTGGAACTCCCGAGGAGCTCCTGCAGAGCAATCTGAGCTGTCATTGCTGGAGAAAACCACTCGTTAGATGCACCCACTGGTATTTCACAGAGGGATGCGTGGCTGCAGGAAGCTGTTTGGAAAGCACCTGCAAAAGGTGCTGTCTATAAAGATGTAAAACCTGTTCATTTACAGTG
The DNA here is from genome assembly GCA_013400675.1 of Oxylabes madagascariensis. Lineage (NCBI taxonomy): Eukaryota > Metazoa > Chordata > Aves > Passeriformes > Timaliidae > Oxylabes > Oxylabes madagascariensis. Next base: position 26,984 of record VYZR01080290.1, on the reverse strand, counting down.
CCTGGTGCAGGCAGCATCTGGGCTGGCTCTCCCCGGTGCCTGTGTCCAGAGCCAACATTAGGGGTCTCTCTTCGCCAGCACTGGGATCTCGGTTACCTGTGCTGCCCAGGGCTGCTCTGCCATCACCTGCACACCGCAGGGCTCGGGGAGAGAGCTGCTGCCGGGAGGGAACTGGACCCTCCTGAGCTGGGAGGTGGCAAACACGACCTTGGTGGCTTTTGGGCTCTGGAGGGGGCTGCCCAGGCTCCCAGAATGAGGTGCTGCACTTTGTCTGCGTGAAGGAAAGGCTGATGCAGAAGCAGATGTGGATCTGTGGTCCCTGCTGCTGAGCCAGAGGTGTCTCTCCCTGCATTCCGGGTGGTGGGGCTCGGCAGGCAGAGCTGTGCCAAGCTGAGCCAGAAGCCAGGGGACACCGGAGAGGTGATGCCCCCAGGGCTCCCCTCGGTGCCTCCCCTGCCACACCTCTCACGTGCAGACTGTGCTGGCAGGTTCTGCAACCTGTAAATCCCGTAAATCCCTGCAGCAGGCTCTGCTCTGGCTGCAGGGCCAGCTAAAGGTGTATTCAGTGGGAACTGTGCCAGTCCCGAGAGCTCCCACTCTGGCGGTGGTGACACTGCAGTGATATCGAGCGGCAGTGCTGCAGCTCACTTGCTTTGCTCCCCTCACCCTCAGGTCCTCCAGGATCCAAATGCTGATGAGCACGCTCCTTGCTCTGAACAGACCTCTCTGAGCTCATACAGGAGCAGCAAACAAAGCAGCACAGCCCCTGGAGCCATCCCGTGTTTGTTGGCGAGGAGTGGGTCCAGGAGTTGCTGTTGTGCGTTTGCTCCAGCCTGGCACAGCTGGCACAGAGGCTGGAGCTCACGGCTCTCCTGCAGAACCCACCACCACTGCCGGGCAGCCTTCTGCACCCCCGAATACTGTGATGAGTCTGTAACCTCAGAAACAATAATTTATTGGGAGTCACAGATAAATGGACAAGTACTGAAGTACAGACATTAGCAAACACTAATTTATGTGGGCTGTAATCAGTTTATAAATAATGGGTGTGCAAGGACCTGCATGGCCAGGTCAGAGCACTGGCAAAGCTGCTTGGTAGCACTGGTTTCTGCAGATTACAAGGGATGGTATTTTAAAACTGCCTGGATGCTGCTCTGTTCAATGTAACATTAAAATAGTGAAATAGTCTTATGAACTACAGCTCTACTGAGCCAAGTTCTGCCTCCATTTATATAAAATTCATTAATGCAATCAAAAGCAGAATCTGTTCCTTAATCTTTTTTAAATTAAAGATTGAATTTAGAGCCTAAGGCCTAAGCTTGGGTTGATAGAAAATGCTTGTACCAGGTATTTTCAGGCTGAAGACCAATACTGACTACATGATCTGAAGCAAGTAACCTACATAAGAATGATCGACACCCTTGCAGAAATTTGAACCAGAACTGCTTGATAATCTTCAGATGTCCCTTCAGAAATCTGTTTTTGACTTCAGCACTTGCTGTCTTTCAGCTCTAAGAACTTTATACATTCCAAAGCAGTGTCTTCAATGGATTTTGATGAGCCAGTAAGATTTGCAGCTAAGTAAGGCATAACTCCTGATGTCACTTGATTGAAGTAACACACCTGTTTGAACAAAAGTAAATGAAACAAGAAAGCCTGTGGAATGCAAGTTAGCCATTTTTTTGCAGAGCCTGGATGAGTACCACAGTTTTAATGGATGTGAATAGAAGCACACGGTGCTTCTGAAACTGAAGGCAGTAATTTGCAAAAAGCATGCCTTTTTTACAGCACTCCAGTGATCTGGGTGTCCTCACTGCTCTCAGATCCTCCAGCATCTGCAGGTAAATGTACAGAACAGTGCAGCAAGAAACACTGTATGACATGTTAAATATGTGTGCTTTGTGAACAAAGCTGTTGCCTCAAAAAAGGAACTGCAGCCACCAAGAACTGCTGAAGGTTTTCAGAAATGTGTTTTCTTAAATGGAAAATTTTGGCCTTCCCATGGCAAAGAAGAGTGGCATGGGTCCAGAGATAGAAATCAGATTGTGTGATTCGTGGCATATGAAAGTTCAAGCGAGGAATTTCGTTTGAACTAATTCCTTGGCCTTTGTAGTCAGTGAAAAGAGGGATGCACCACCAGAGACCAGTGCAATGCACATCCTCTAGAGGTATATTTTAGGACTCAGGGAATGACTCTGGAGGGGCAGGGCAGCCTTCAGAGTCAGCTCAGTTTAAGACTCATTTCTAACAGTCGGATTGGCCAAAGTTGGGCAAGACAGACTCCACACACCCAGACTGAACTTTTTTTGGGGAGGTATTTTGCTGTTCCCTTTGCAGACTGTCAGCTCAGATGAGGTGACAGCCCCAGGACAGGGGGGACAGGGCAGGGAGCACAGCTGGGCCCTGCAGGGCTACTCACAGTGCAGGAGCTGCTGCTGTTGCTGTGGATCTGGAACCCAGCACAGAGGATTTCACTCCTGCAGAACTCCGGGTTCGGGGGTACAGTCCTGAGGGTCACCGACCTCACAGCCACCGTGTAGGGCTCCCTGCAGGGCAGGAACAAGCATCACACCCTTTCTCTTGTTAACAACGTTCACATGTTCACAGCAGAAGTGATCACAACATTTTCACAGGAGAGCAGAGGAGCTCGGGTGAGTTCAACAATCCTGGTTCAAAGCCTGGGCCCTGCTGAGTCTCAGTGAGGCTTCAGCACAGTACTCCAGTCCAGGAGACCTCTGTGGCAGACAGAGAACAATCCCCCACCTTTTTAATTTACCCTGCTCTGCTCAGCCCACATTCACACCATCAGGGAGCACCCCTTAGCCAGAGGCTTCACAGTGTGGCCACAGAAAAGGTATCCAAACTTATTCAATCCCCTCATGGAGGGGGAAAGCTAGCATTGTACAGAATACTGCCTTTTAGTCTGAACTTGAAGAATTACTGAATGTGAGAAAAGAAACAGAATAAAGAAGGGTAAGATACACCAAAAGATTCCATTTGCCCATGTTTCACTATGTAACAACAAAAGGAAATCTGATAAAAAATAATAAAGCTTTAAAAAGCAGGGTATGTTAAACTGAGCAAGGGACGTGGCAGAATTTACAGATACAATAAATGTGTAAGGTTTCAAGCACTTCCTTGACTAAGTAAAAACTCTATAATTACTTGGAATGGGAGTACAAACTCACTTCAAACACAAAAAAACCAGACTCCCAGCTAGGTGCTTCAGCCCACTGACAGGCTCTCTGGGACATGCATCTTTTTCCCAATTTGCCCTTTTGAATTTCTGGCCTATTTGCTCTCCTGGTAGACCACTCCCAAAGAGTGACTATCAAAGAATCAATACTGGACTATGTTAAAAATTTGTGATTATCTGGATTTATCTCACTGCACCTTCACATTGCAAAGCAAATCTGGTTGTACAAACTCGGGCATCAGCAAAAGGATCTCACTCCTTAAAAAGTAAAATGCCATCTTTGTCACCTGGCGACAGATCAAGGTCACAGGACTCCAGACTGTGGCCCCAAAGTGCTCAGAGTTAAAATCAGACCCATACTCACTCTGGCCTGCAGGGCTGCCTTTGGGACACCAAAATCACAAAGTCCCTGGGTTGGTGGCCTGTCATGGGGGCAGATGTAACGTGGTAGATCTTCTCCTCTTCACTCACAGCCTGCAGGACCTTGCACGTCCTGTGAATGCATTTAACACACACCTTTATGTGCAACAGTACAACAAACTCAGGGCAAATGGGCTCCATCCTAACACTGAACCTTTGATTTTCATCTTCCAGCAGCACAGCACAGAGAGGGAAAAATTTAGGTTTTCTGTAACACCTCGTCAACAGTATTTATTTAGGTTTTGCTTGTTACAAGGTGTAAATTTCAGTAGAGTTTATAGATTTTCAAATATCCCTAAGATTCTACTTCCACCCTCTGGTAAAAATCTTTCAGGATGGAATAACTAACTGAAAATGCTTCACCAAATCAAATTAGTATAGCTTCAATTCAACTGTCTCTATTCACTATTCTACACCATAAAAGGTAAATAAAAAACCTCAAACACCTTTTAGAGCCATTCCAAAACCCATTTCCAATAATACAGATTTTCAAACGTCATTTTTCTGAAAATACGCATTTTGAAGGACCCCATTTCTTGATTTCTCACTTTGTACAGTGAAACATCACTGTAGAAGAGCATCAGTGTCCCCAACAGCACAAACATGAAGGAATACAGGTTTTCCTTAATTTTTAAAGCTAGCATGCACAATATATCCACTTCAGTTCTTACTTTTAACTTTTTCTTTTTTTACGTGTTTTGGGTGTTTGTCATTTTTAACATACACATGTCTAGGACTGGAACTGTGCTCATTTGAGAAAAAGATGCCCTCTGTCCTATCCCTCTCTTTTGAAAGAGCACTCCGTATTTTGGAGCCAGACTAAGCACAAACCTAATTTTACTTCTACAGTAAAACACCAAACCCCGTACTTTGACTAATCAATGTTTGAAGTCGAATTCTTACAGCACTTTCTTCCTAAGGGGGTAGTGAAGTGCCAGCACATCAGAAGTGTCAGGAAAGAGGAGTGGTCAGGGGGTTCAGAGCCCAGAGGGGAGCAGGGTCTCACAGGAAGTGTCTGTCCCAGCGCTGGCGGAGGCTGAAGTCGGACAAGAGGGAGAAGGCAACGTGGGATGGGACCTTCACCTGCATCTCCACCTTGAATGACAGCACAGCACCCTCCTCATGGGTCCAGATTCTTACCTGGAGAAAAAAAAGAAAAAAGAAAAAAAAGCCAGCATGTATTAAAGACAAAGCATGATTAATGTAAACATTTAGATGCATAAATGTTACGCATTTGGGACTTGAGCAGATTTTCTCAGGAGTTCCTGGGAAATGCCACACGCCTTTGTCCAGGCAAATCAGCCACACCTTGGCCTAGCTCCCCTGGCCCTAGAGCAACACATCATTTTCCTTTCCAAAATATCCTTCGTTTTCTCCCTTACTCTCTTCTGGGAAGCAGAGGACCCAGAACTAATGATACTCTGAATAACTACTTAAAATCATAGTTTTGCATCTCTTGTCCCATGCTTGTACTATATTCCCTTTATTTTTTTGGATCTATTTCTATTTATAGGCCTAAATCTCAACACAGAAAATTCAAAAGGAATAACCTGTGCATAACAATGCACACACAAAAGAAGGGTTTGGCACCTCCCATAAACCCCGTATAATGGAAGAAGACGGGTACAACAGAATGTTTAGAATTACAGGATTTTATTCCCAAATTGATGTGCCTTATTGCGTCTCAAATCCTGAGAAATTTAACAGATTTTTATTTCCAAGTGATACAAAATTCAAAAGTTCATCATCACTGTTGAGGTTTTGCTGGTTTGGTTTTTTTTTTTTTTTTTTTTTGCTGCATCAAAAATGAACCATCTTTTGGTTATGCTGCATTTCTGCAACAACACAGATTTTATATTTCTCTAGATTTTCCTATCTTGGAAGAGGAAATAAACCCCAACATAATCCAGCAGGCACCTTGCTGAAGTAAAGTTTGGTGTAAAATTAAACGCTTAGGAGACTTAAAAACCATCTACAGGAGGTCTGCATCAATATTCCTCTAAGGCACAGAACAGAAATCATGTTGTTCTAGGAGTCTTCTAGACTGGAGAAATCACAAAACAAAGCAGGAGGCGCAGCTGTCAAAACACCTCTCAGCTAAGTGAACATTGGCAAGGCTGGATTATCTCTCCAGGCTTGCAAGTCTTGTGGTTTTGACCACTCCTCTCCTCAGGGACATCACAGTGCCATTTTTTACCTTCAAACACTGTCAGCTTGTTGTCATTCCATTTGCAGAGAAAAGGAAACAAATCCTCGGCACTTTAGGGTCATTCCCCCTTGTGCTGTCTCTCTCCAGACTTCTTGTAAATCCCCTTTAGGTACTGGGAGGTGCTTCAATGTCTCCCCAAAGCCTTCTCTTCTCCAGGATGAATAACTCCATTTGTTCTTTCTGCTTGTCTCTGCGAGCTGGTTCAAGCTTGCTTTTCCCAGCACCGGTGTTGTCTTTTGTTTATTTGGGACAGTAGTGTTTATTGAAAGTCTTTAACCACTGGAACAACCTACACATGGCACTGGCAGTTTTGCCATCACTGGAATTCCTTATGATTTGTATCTGCTCTTACTGTCTATATGCAAGAGTCCCTAAGCAATATTCCATAGCCTGTGATGCACAGGAGACTAAAATACTGCAAAAGTACTTTTTTGTCCCAAAACACCTCTGGATTGACGTGATCTTGAAGTAAACTGCCAGTCACTACCCACATTCCAGAAACCAGCCTTGGCACATGCCTGATGTCCCTCCATTGTCTGGAAAACATGCACCACAACAGGGTTAACAGCAGGATTTCCCTTGACTTTCTTCTGCTTTTCCTAGCAGTGTCTTCCTCTGCTAAAACTGGTTT
>VYZR01080289.1:4973-17112 GCA_013400675.1 Oxylabes madagascariensis | reverse complement strand
TTTTTTTTTTTTTTTTTTTTTTTTTTTTTTTTTTTGGTGATTCCTCTTGTGCAAGAGGGGAAGGAATGAGCCTGAGTTGGATTATCCATTCATCTTTCCCCATGCCAAAAAGAAGGAAGGGGCCTCGAGAAAAGCTGATGAATCTGAAAACCTTCTGTTGCATTGTGTCTTGGGTGAAATTGGACACGCCTTCTTATATCTTTGTTATAACTTCTTCGAAATCTGCCTGTAGCAGGGGCAGTGTGCTCATCTATTGTGTTGGTGTTTTTTAAATTTCTGTTTTATTATCTCTGACATGAGAACTCAAATATCCAAAGATCATTTTCAGATCTTTAAGTTGCAATCTGGAGAGCTCATCAGATGTAATTTTTAAAGCAATTTGCTGCTTCTCCCAATGTAGGATTTCAAAGTTTTCATTACCAGGAGCAAACCTTCAATTAGAAGCTATTTTATCTTTTACCTATATACCTATTGTACTGGTGTATGAAAGGAGTCTTACTTCTTTTATATGTACCAATAAAGCAGCTTTTGGATTATGAAGAAAAATATAGCTTAGGTTGAGTTTATAGAGCTACAAGTTCTTCTATTATCTTAATTAGATTTATAAAACCTAATTCAGATTGCTGTCATCTCCCTTTCAAGAAGCCTACATTCTGATCTTGTGCTAATTTTTTGCTGCGCACAAATATATTCTGACTGCATTAAAAGCTAGTTATGTATTGAAAACAGCTTTTTAAATTTTTTTTAAGCAACAATTTGAGAATAACTTTGAGAAGATCTATTCATTTGAAGGAAGCATATAGGCAACTCTTTTCTTGGCCAGGTATTGAAAAGGGGATTGCTGTGCCTGTTGGATTTATTTTCTAAGGCAATGGAACTTTCAGCAGACAGAACAGGGGAGCTGGCCATATTGTGTGGCAAGCTCCAGGGTCTCTGCTTCCAACCATCTTTTGGAGAATTGCCTTAAAACTCATTCAGCTGTTGCAAAAAGTATCTTCCATTCTACTAAACCCACTGAAGTTTTAGCTTCTCTTGCATTCTCTTGCTTTTTTCTAAATATGTAACAAATAAACCTGTTGGCTTTTTTCAGTTTGAGCATCTTACTGTGTATCAGGTGTGTTGTGTTGAGAACTTTGCAGTAAGTTCAGACATTTAAACTTTACAATGTCTTGCATATAGTATAGTGATTTTATCCTAATTGTTTATTACTAATTGCAGACTACTTTCCACTAGTTCGAAGTTGTATTTGTTTATTTGTTCACTAACTATATTTCAAAATTTATGTATTGTTTCTATATGTATATTTATTCGGTACTTTTTTTTTTAGTTGGTACTTACACTTTTCATAGTGTACTGTCTTTTCCACTCTGTGTCCAAGTAATATTTCATCGGTGCTTAAGAGTGTGTCTGGCTGCTTGCCTGTTGAGATTTTGCATACAGGAGAGCGTGGCCTTAGCTTAGCATAAAATCATGTCTCCTTTGCATTTTTTTTTTTAAGAGAAACAGTCTGCTTCTCCTTATCTTTCTTGTGATGAAGAATATTGCAAGAAAGATTTGTTGGCATGATAAATGTTTCTTTAAAACCATAAGCATCCCTGCTCTGTTTTGAAGCTTGGACTTGACCTAGTTTGTGGAAGTCATGAGAGCTAAGATAATGATGAAAATTGCTGATGTTCTGAAAAGTAACCACAGTTCTGAGGATGTTGTATTCATGTCTGTGTCCTATCAATGAGTATTACGGAGAATATGATACATTTACTACTTTAGCTAGAAACAGAGATGTAAGAAAAAGATTCATAGTGAGCAATTATAATTTCAGGTAAAACATAGGGAATAAAGTTTTATTGAAAGTTTTGTTGATCAGGCGCAAGAAAAATAAACAAAATATAGTGCTAACGCCAATGTAAAATTTAGGCAAATCTATCTTCATGTTTTAAGTGGTACTGTAGGATGTTTTTGGTGAGGGGAAAAAAGTTTGTTCTTCCATTAACTATGTCACTATGAGTAGAACCTCAATTCTGCTCTCCATAGAAGATAGAACGCCCCCATCCTGCCCCCAGTAAAATTACTTAAATGACTTTGATATTCTTAAAAACATTAATTTATATTGCAGATACTTATTCTATGAAGCTGTGGCTCTCAGTCACTGGCTCTCTCTGCATGCACTTGGGGATCAATAGTACATTAAGGAAGCTGACTTGAGGAGGGGAAGGATTCATAAATAATAAATAGCAGGCTGCACTGCTGGCGCTTCATCTCTACACAGAGTAATACAAATTCTAGTGAAGTACCCTTGTACTTCCTAACCCTATTAGGCTTGAAACCATTATCCCAAATACTGATGCTTTTCCTATTTCTTCTTAAGAAGTATGTCTGTGTAATCCTTAACTACAAGCTGCCAAAGGAAAAGGCTAGTCTGTATATCAGAAATACAGGTACAGTAGGAACACTTGTACCTACTGATCTGTAGTCTACTGAGAGACCGGGATTTGAGGCAAGGGTATGTGGGGGCTGCTTTCAACATTTTAATAGCCCTATAAACAATAGATGCTTCTGTAAAGAGATTTTTGTGGTATGCAGGACATGTGAAATGTTGAGCATTGGAGCATGATCCTTGCACTTTAAATCTGTGTATTAATTTTTTTTCATTAGCTCTCTCTGCTTCCACATCCTGCACATTGCTGGCAAGCATGCATCAGCAGTAAGACTTTCTTCAGTAATGTGCCTGAGATATCTCTGAAATGTGGCTGGTCAGAGCTATAGCTGCTTTTTTTGGAAGTTGGTTCTTTTCAAGACATTTAAGTAATTTCACCAGATATTACTTTAAATGTTCTATATAATGTGCTCTTTCAATGAATAGCCATGTAGAATCAGCACGGGAAGAGCAAAGTCCTTGGCAATGCCAGCTCAATTGCATCTGCAGATGAGGATTTAAAATTCTGTGCAGCAGACAGTACCTCCAGCAGGCGAGTAAAAGGTTACTGCATTATTTTGCTTGTTTGCATCTGTAGTCTTTATCTATGGAAGGGTTTTTTTTTAACCATTCAATTTGTTGTGCATGCTTGTATATAGATACTACTGGAAATCGATTTAATAGGAACATAAATATAAAAAGGGCAGAGCAAGGAGAAAGGAGGGACTCAGTTCAGCTTTAAACCAAGGAAAGGGAGGGAGGAAGAGAGAGAATAAAGGGGAGGGGAGAGAGCAGGAGAGAAATTAAGGTTTCAATGCATTGTGAAAGCAAGAAGTTTTTTTCAGCTGCCTTCATATCACTTGTATTTTTCTTAACCTTTTGCTAAAAAGGATGCTGTTGAACAAGCACTGATAGCTCTATAAATGTAAGTGACAATTATTTCAAGTCAGATTATCCCGTAATCAGGTTAAGCAGTTGTGTTAATGTGAGACCTTCTACTTTCAGGAATAGTATTGCATACCATACCATCTTAAACCAATTAAAATGAGCTTTTTACAATATTATTTGCTTTTTTTTTCCCTATGAAAAAGCAAAAGTATATCGTTACTGCATCATTATCTCTTGTAAACAAGAAAATGTTTCCAGTAGTAAGTTATTTTGTGTGTTAAATTGGGGGCATGTTCAATGTTGTATTTTGAGCAGAGTATACTTCTTTTTAAAGGTTAGGGGACCTGTTTATGTCTCACTGCTCATTTGAATTAGTTCTGCATTTTTTGTTTTTCTCAGAGCAAAGAGCTCCTTGAAGGCTGTTAAAGCTGCTTACACGATCTGCTTCTAACTTGCTCTGAGATTTGGTTGTGGTACCTTTGGACATACTACTACACATCCTTTCATGCTTCTTCCTGGGTTCAAATTTGTGTTGGCTTTTCCTGATGTTATTCTCACTCTCGTGGCTTTGTAGCAGCCATTCTCATTTCAGGATCTGGCAAACCTGGATAGCATTTTTCTCATACATTCTGACTTTCCAAGAAGACTTTTTCCCTGTTTCCCAGATGCTTCAGGTAGTCAGTCTGAGAGTGCAGCAGTCATTCCCCTGTGTGCTTGGAAGGTCCTTTTCCAGCAGAGGCGTTCCAGCAGGTTGGCAGCCCCAAAGGTGTGCAGGCAGGCAGGCAGGCACCTGCTGTGTGCCGTGGCCGTGGCCGTGGCGGGTCCGTGGGCGAGCGCGTGGGGCTGTGGGGTGGGGCGCGCGGCTCTGGGCTGGCACAGCCTCCTCTGGCCGCGGCCCAGGCTGGATAGGCTGGCTGCTGGGGAGGGCAAAACTGACTGGAAGCAACAACAGCCAGCGAAGGAGTAGTCAGCAAGCAGTTTTGAGAGATTGCCATCCCTGAATTTGCTCCTCTGTTTTACAGCTGTCTTTTTGAAGCAGCTTACTTTGCGAAGAGGAGTAGAGGGAAAAACAAATCCGTTTTTAAATGCAAGGTATTACTTGCTGATGAGACTGGCTGATTTCTTTTTGAGAAACATTCTTCTTTTTTTTTTTTTCTCTTCTTTTCTTTTCTTTTCTTTTTTTTTCTTCCCTCTCTGTTTAGCAGTCTTAATTTCAGCCAGAGAGCTGCAGAATGAGGCAGCTGGCCAGTTTTGAGTGTTTACGGGACAGTACTGGTCTTAATTTCTTTGAGAATAAACTCGTCTGATGAGCAAGTCAATGTGTGGCTGTGGCTGCAGCATTATTTCTTCTTTAATGAAGAGGCTGGGCTGTTCGACCTGCTGCTCCAATCTTCTATCTTGCAGTCATACATCAGAGCAGTTGCAGAGACTATCCATTGAATGTCTCAATCAGCCGAAGAAGGTAATTATATTTTTAATTTTAAATATACCGTGAGAAGGATGCTGTATAATTTGGATTTACATGATAAAAAGACAAATTTTAGATCTTTTTGACAGTTTTCTTGACCTTGAGTAGCTATCCAATATCATTTTGCCATTATCAGGTTGTGCAGCAATAGAAATGTGCTGCAGTAATTGATTTTGTAATAGGATCAGGTGATTTACGGGATGCACTGACAACCACTTGCTTGCTTGTTCTGAAACGTGGAGCACTCTAATGGATGTTTTGATTGCAGCCTCGAGTTGCTCTGAAACTGCTAGATGCTCAGAGATGTGACATCTCATTTGTCAGCCTATCCCCTTTCCTGATGGCCACTTAGAATACATTAACACATATGCTTTATGCATTCACTGAGAGTTTGGTCCATGCTCAACGTAGTCCAGATTTGTGCCTAGAGGAAAGTATAGAACAGTTCTTTATGGGTTGCTGTTAAATGTTGGGGTTACTTTGTTATGCTTTGGAAGTGGAAATCTGGCTCTAAAAAAACAAAAAGAAATCTAGAAAACAAAAGAAATGGAACTAAACAAACCCCATTCCATACCAGAATATGGATTTTACTGTAGAAAAAGCCATTAGGAGCTGTGATCCCGTTGCATTAAAGTGGGAAGCTTAATTGGATTTACTTTTGAATCAATCTGTTTTAGGCTGATGAAACGTTGTTAAACTAAGAGCTTTTAAGATACATAGTACACCATTTCCCTGGGAATTAATTGGAGAGTAGTATAAGTGTGAGGTGTGCTACAGTGATTATTGATAGTTTGTAATTAGTTCTTTTCACTTTTAAAAAAGTCATAAGTCTTTATCCATTATTGTGAAAGAATAAACATGCCCTTTTGAGTTCACTGTTATTTGCCATATCATATAATAATGAAAACTTAAATACAAAAACCCCCATTGAGGTATTAAATGGCTTTTCATTGTTTTGGCCATTTTGGAGTGAAAACAGATAGGGAAAATATTACATCAGAAAGTAGAAAAGTCTCACAGGGACCTTGAAGTAAGACAGTCCAAACGTAACTTCAGTAGGCTAAAGTATAGAGGATGGCGCTTGTTTTGGCTGAAGGACATCAGTATACAGTGTACAACTGGAGGTTGAATAACTAGGATCAAACATGTAACAGTTTCTCACCTGATCATATATACAGTGATTTCAGTGGCCTGAAGTAAATCAAGGTGGCTGGATTAGAAATTGTTGAACCTGATTATAGTCAAACCAAACTGGAGAGCTCCTTCAGCCAATTCTCACTTGATAAAAAACAAGAGAGCAAGAAACATGATTTAAACCAATTGATTTTTAATTTTGTTTTCCATTTATACCTCAGTGAAGGTAGCTAAAAGATAATTGATTCTCCCTCATTTATTCTATTTCATCTATTTATTTATAAGGAGAATATACTACGATTCCCGTGCTTGCTCCTATTGCGTATGGCTTGACATTCATATTCTTCTTGGCCATTTGATCTGGGTTTGTATTTATGGTTTTTTTTGTGTTTGTTTTGGTTTGGGTTTTTTTTGACATTGTGAAATGAGCATGACTCCCTTTGCAGAAATAGGTTTCTATGTCACCAGCTTACACATGTAATTCCTATCCTTGCACACCCAGATTTCCATTTCTCCACAGTACAGTATGTTTTTTCAGTCTGAAAGAAGTGGTCATTGTGTTGGAGTAGCAGAATGAACCCAAGCATGTTTTTTGAACCTGAAGAGAAGTAGCTTCAAAGGTGTTGATGGTGTTAGGGGTAGCACTTCAGTGAGCTTGGGTTGCAGGATCTACTTAGTGATTATTGAGTTCAGTGATTTGACTTTTAAAAAGGTGCATGTGAAGGCAACATTTGCAGAGTATTTCAGCTATTTGTTTTAAATTGCCTTAACAGGCAGTGGGAAACACAGCTATTAGTCTAAGAGAGAGAATAATTAAAAATCATTTCCATTTAAAGATGTTTACTTGATGAGAAAAATAAGCTTAAATAGATTGCTTTTACTTTGCTTTTATTTTTATACATCTTTTTCAAGGTGAGTTTATACTACCTGGAAATTTTGCGACCATAATGTTGTATATCATAGAAGTATTTGCAAGAAAGTTGATGTGATCTGCTGTGTTTTGAGTTCAAACATGGTAATAAATAGCTAGTGGATTGAGTTCTGAAGTTCAAGAGAAAAATCTTTGTGAGTCAGTGACAAGAGTAGTTGAAAAGAATTACAGTTTTCAGAGAAGGCGGCAAATAAGCTCTTTTTGTTGAATAATGTTTTATGTGCAAACTTGCACTTGAAAACATACAACTGTGTGACACTGTAACTAGGGCAGAGAAGAGAAAGAGGCTTTTCTGTGGAGAGTGATATGTTTCTGAAATGGCAGTGAATTAATATGTTCTGCAGGTACTGTTGCACTAGTGGAGCAGGAGTAACAGAGCTAATTGAATAGTAGTATCGGATGTGTTGAAGTTGTATTTAGCAGTTTGAGTTCAACTGGAGACTCACCAAAATGCTTCTGGCACGTGTTGGTGACCCTTGGGTAACACAGTCCGAGGTGTCCCTGCCTGTGGCCGCCCACTGTGTCCCCTGTGTTGTCTCCCAGCTCCCACCCCACAGTCGTGTCTGGGGCGGATGGGGCAGCTGGTCCTTACCTGCAGCAGTAGTGTTATTTTAGGTCCTGGCACCTCCTGGTGCTCTGGTGCTTAAATAACAAAAGCCAGCACTTTGCCAGATTTAAAATGAGTGTTTCTGTCTTACTATTCAGCCAGAAGATACTTGTAGTGGTAGTGACTACACTAGCCCTGAGCAGGATTTGTTTTCTAAAGAAATTGTCATAAAAATGAGACTTTAAGCATGTGAAACATCAAGGTGAACATAGTAAAATGGTATATTAAAATCACAAAGAAACTGCCTTTATCTTAAATGGTACATTCACTGTTGAAAATTAACTTTGGTAATTAGGTCTCAACATTTGCCAAAATTGGTTTAGTTGTGCACGCCATTTAGTGAGATAATTTTGTAGACTTAAAATATTGTATGTTTAAAGTGTCTCCCAAAGTGTCAGCAAAAGGAATCTTCCAACAAATTACACACCTTTATTGGAAAAAACAAAAAACAACAACAAAAAAAACCCACACAAAACAAAACAAAAACCGAACAAACAAAAAAACCAAACCCACAAACAAAAAACCCAAACAAACAAACAAACAAAAATTAGATCAATTTTATAAAAATTGATGTTTCTTACTTTTTACCTGTTTTAAGAGAACTTTTGGAGGTGTTTCCCAGAGAAATACTTGACAAAATGATGTCTCCTGGAAGATTTTTCAGCAGTCTAGTTTAATTTGATTGTCCTGAAATACATAGTACTACGTTTTTGTGTGTATGTGCTGTTCTGCATAACCATACCAGCCTCTCTGGGATCCAGAATTGTTACTGATTGGTAACAAGCATTCACAAGAAGAATGAAACCCCATACTTTTATTTACTGATCTCCTTCCAAAAATATAGTGAAAAAGTGTTGCTATTTTTGAATGCCTGTGTAGCTACAGACAGAAGATAATGATCCTCTAAACTGGTTTTCTCACTCTGTCTGACCTTCCAGATCTGTTGAGGGCTTCTGCATCCAATTTCTTAATGACGAATTGACGAGATTGGTTAATAACTTCCCCTCGTCCACTCCAGGTGATTTCAGTAGGAACAAATACTAGGTCACTGGCAATGGCAGATTGGTTTAGGGTCTCACCTAAATGTAACTTGAATTAAACCCAGAATAAAATAATGGGACCATGAAAATGGATGCATGACATGTCTTGCACTTCAAAATTTGTCACACATGCTTATTTTATGAGAGTGTAGACGTCTGTATGCTTGCATGTAAAGCCCTCATCTTAAACTGGAAAAGTACCAATAGTGGAGAAGGAATATTAAAGAAAAGGAGTGCTGCATGAAGTTGATTGAAGACTTGAGAATGCTAAAGATTGGATACTAAGGGTACAAGCAGTAAGTTATAAGGAACTAGAAGCAGACAGGTGTTTTATTGGAAGGTAGAAAACTTCCCTATAGGCCACTTTTTAAATTTCTATGTATCTATGAATCTTGCACAGCTGCTCATCACGGATTTCATTTTACTTGTGCAGATAACATGCAGTGTGTGTGCATTTATACAGATGAACAAGTGTTATAGTTGGGATTTGTGTTTTCTTGTTTGTTTCATGCTGCCCTCCAAATTGGTATAATTAGAAATTTATTATGGGATCTGAATGTCAGGCTTCATTCTCTAAGAGATATAACTTGTGATCATAATTCTGCATTTTAGTTCTAATGTGTCTAAAGGGAACCTGATAACTCCTACATGGCTAAATTTAGCTCTGCTAAGAATAATGTTTAAAAAAAAACCCAAATAAAAATCAAAGTCTTCTTTTAGTAGAATGAAAAGAAAATATCAATCTAGATATATCCAATTAAAAAAAGAACAGTTGGGTCTTTTTAGGTTAAAACCTTTAGTAAATTTAAAGTTAATTATTCTTGTAAATAGATTTTCATCTTTAAATGTTGTATTGTACAAATGCTGAAGACTGGAAGTTCCTGTTTCTTTTGGAGATATGTACTTTCTCTCTTTTGTTATGACACAGCAAAAGCAAGGAACAAGCCATAAAATATTTCAATTAGGCAAGCAGATATGTCTTTTTTGCAGCTTATTTGGTTGTGCCATCTTACGGCTGCTTTATGTGTTAAGAGGTTAATGTAATTATGACTGGAGAGAGAACCTTTTACTGAATTTCAAAGTATGATGGCCTTTGATTTTTATGAATGAATGATGATTTATGGGGTGTTTTTTTTGTTTGTTTTAAACTGGTCCTTCTCAACACAGGTGGGTTATTCTCTCTCCCAGCAGCTTAACAGTGAAGGAATCTTGCAGGCCTAAGGGGGAGAGGCTGAAGGTGTGTTATGTGTACATGTTCAGAAAAGAAGTCCTGCTGTAATCCGAAGGGCGGAGATGGTAAAATGGCTTGTGAATACTCTAAAGAATAAGGTTAAATAGCAACAGACTTCCGAATAGTTGGGCAAATAACCTTCCTTGGTGATATTTGAATGTGGGGATGGTGGTAAGAACATAGAACCAAGAGGTAGTGGGAGATGACAGACTATGGCGAGGAACTGAGCCAGGGGAAAAAGGACATAGAGATTTTTAAGTGGTTATCTATGTTATCTATGGTTATCTGACCATCTACATAGCACAGCGCAGGATTGTACCCATGCTTTAACCCCAAGATTGAGGTTCAGTAACAGTATTCGGCATTCAGAGCTAAATTGTGCTGCTCATTCTTTTGACTCAGACTGTTCTGCCCACAAAGCCCTAATCCAGCACTTGTTGCACTGTCATCTATTTACTCTTTGAAGATTCTACAATAGTATTTCAATTTTCCTAGGTCTTTATCAAGCTAAAGTGATTTCTTTATTTTCCTTTTTTTTTTTTGTTTTGTTTTGTTTTGTTTTGTTTTTGTTTTTGTTCTTAAGAGCAGCACATAATTTTTTCCAGTTTTTGGCAAAACAGGAAAAATGATGACAGCCTAGCAAACAGTAACATTTTGTGGTAAAATGCTATTACTGGCATCAATATTATCATTATCAGAAGAACAGCAATGTAACAGACAGCAAAACCATTGCAATGTCCTCTTGCTCAAAGCAGAATATAGAAAAAAAAATCAATTTCAGAAATAAATGAAATTTCCCAAAAGTCGTAATTGGGATGGTTTACCAGAATGGTAGAATTTTTCTTCATCCCAACAGGCTACAAGTTCTGATTTGAGTACAATCGCTTTCTTAGAAATGCTATTACAAGTGCTACAGCACACAGAATCCTGTTAGTAGTATTAAGGACTATGAGATTCTGGGGTTCAAATTAAGTATTGTCAATTTTAATCAAACCAACTTTTGATATGAAATCGTAGTAACTCTCCCCCCAGTTCCTTCCTCCAAGTTGGATTTTACTCATTAACTTCCACAAGACAGCAATGAGGCATGAAGAGGGAAATGTCATCACAGCAACTGAGACCTTCAGGTTTTTGAGCTGTAGTATCACTGGAGTAAAACTAAATTTGTGTGTTTGGCTTGGCTGGTTTGAAAGGCCCTCCAAGAAACTTCTGGTTCTTATGAATATTTGTTTTTCTAAGTAGCAGACTACTTTTTGTGACTGTGTGCCGTGACTTAGAACTTGTTGACATTCAGCCTTGGGAGATGGTGTTCAGGGACGCATCAGGAATAAAACTCATGCAGTATGAACTGTTCTGGTCATTCTTGCAACACTTTCAGTATTGCCTGAAAATATTTTGCATCCTTATAAGCTGAATGCTGTGGTCTGCTCATTGTTTTGGTAAAGTAATTGCAAAGACTTTATTTCTCATACATTTTGTTAAAGCTTCTGTTCTGAAGCTTTTAAACAATTGTTTCGTCAGTACTGTTTTTAGTTCAGTTTTACTAGTGTTGTATCTCTTACCTTAAATACCTTTTCAATTACATTGTAGTGCAAGACAGAGAAACAAACATCTCACACATTGGTATGTTACGCTCTGTGTATTTAATATTAGAATTAGACTGTCAGTTTAACAACTTCTTGTCCATAGAGTTCAAAAGATTTCTTTTTTAAATAAATACATATAATTTTTCTTAATTCCATAAGAAGCCTCTTTTTCCTTTATCATCCCTTTTGAGATGTCACTGATGATATTGTATTGATCCACTAAAAAGGTTTGTGGTAAAGCTTTTTGCTTGATGCAGGCTGTCTTTTTTAATTACAGCTATGCCAGGATGCTGTACAGAACTCTGTAGTTAGGGTTGTGTCAGCACTTACATATGAAATCTCTCATTTTTATCAGTGACTTTGTGCTGACAATAAAAAATTGCTTTGAGGAAAAGCGTAGTAAGATCTTAGCCTTCAGGGTGAGTCAGTAAGAGTTCATTATATTAAAAACTGTTCAGATGAATCTGAGTTAATGGAAGGTTGCAACCTTCTCTTTTATACACAGACTCACTATGTGTGCTTGTAACTATTGTTTTAAAATTGTTTTTTAAGGCTTTTTTTATTACTCGAGGTACTGCCATTCAACATCTAAAAANAATGTGTCTCATACTGCAGACTGATGCTGTTGTATGCTGACTCACAGTCCAGAGCACAGAGCTATTCCCTAATGATGGGAGCCTAAATGAACAGGATTGATTTGGTTTTTCCCTAATGGTGGTGGTAAGAGTGCCTACCCTTTGTGGGAAAGGGAGAGGCTCGAGCACTTAGGGCCGGGTTTGGTTCCTACTTGTTCCTGCAAGGGTGGAAGTGCTCATCTCTCCCTTTTCTAGAAGAGTGCAGA
>VYZR01080288.1:678-11649 GCA_013400675.1 Oxylabes madagascariensis | reverse complement strand
TATTTTAGTTTTATTGTTGGTCTTTTTCTTTTTTTTTTTTTTTTTTTTTTTTTTTTTTTTTTTTTTTTTTTTTTTTGTAGTGTGGGTATAAGAAATTGAATTTCTCTTTTGTTTTCCATTGCAAGACAAAGAGTGCATCAATATGATCTAACACTTTTGGGGGGAAAAAAAGAAAGTTATCCTATTTAAATGAACATCAGGATTTACTTTTGGTTCAGATATCACCAACTTGGTGAGGTGAAAAAACTGCAAATCTGAAACCTCTCTTGCTTAGGAAAATGATACTTCATGAGCCACTTCCTTTCATGAGACAAAACAGTATTATCCCTCACTTTCCAAATATTGATGTCCTGGATTAAACCAAACGAAACCAACCCCCCTGTAGCTCTTTTTCCCTGCTGGTTGCCAACAGGAAGGCACATTCAAAGATGTGGTTCTTAGAAGCCACAATTTATTTTAAACTTTCCTTTTCAGCCTCTACATATGGTTTGTGTCATTCCTCTCTTCCAATTCCCTGCGATAATGAAGGGAATTCAGAAAACAGAAGTCAACAATATAGAAGATTCCAATAATTTAGAAAGGCTTTTGCTTATGGCTCTATGGGATAGGTACAATTGGATTTCACACTTTCACACTTCACCAACATGTAAAGAACACTTCTATAGAAAGAGAAATTTAGCAAGATTATCTGGCATTTGGGAAACGAACGACTCCCACTCCTGTCATGTGAGTGGATGGATTAAATTGTTCATAGCTCTCTGAGAAACCAGGAAATGGGAAGGCCAGGACTGTCCACTAAAAAACAGCATCGCTCCATCTGTTTTTCACCCACTACTTCCATATTTATACAGTCTTATAAAATCCTCTCTGGATCCCACCTGGATCTGACATAATTATTTATTTTCAGGTTTTTTGAAGCTTGCTTACAAATAAATTGCTTAATGAAAGAATTGAGTAACTGAATTTCATCATACTGAGTGTCAAGAGAGCTCTGGTATAATTAACTGTATTCCTTAAAGGATAAAAACATGATGTGATATTGACACCACATCAAACTTATCTTGTACATAAATTTGGGATGATGTACCAGAACTTTTGTTTCTCAGTTGTATCAAAGGCTTTCTATGTGCCACAGTATATTTTCTTCCTAGATATAAAGAGTACAAGAAGGTTACAAAAGGCTCAGAAGATCCAAGGTGCAAAGCTTGCTCCATTTACTGAATATACCTCTACCAAGCCAAGAAACTTGTAAAAATGACAATTTTCCTGTACTGCCAGCCCTGGACTTGTGTAACTTGAGTTTAATGAGGTTATGGAATCCAAAGTGCCACAAAATGTTTATCAGGATATAAAAAGAAGTAAATTCTCTTTTCAGAGTCCTTATTTTTTTTCCTAATCTTGTTTTACTAATCTTGTCAAAATAAAGACAATGGATACTCAAATATTTTTCTTTGTTTTCATCTGTGAGCCACTTCTTTATTAAAATAAAAATGAAGGTATACCTAAGAAGTAGTAGTTTTATCCGGTTTGTTTCATCTTTCAGTTACCAGTCTGTCGAGCAACAACTCCTGGATGAGGAAAAAAACACTTCTAATGAGTTATCACATTTGTGAATGTGACAGCTCCAGTAATAATTCTTTACCTCACTTTTCTTCTACGGTCTATTGCAGCAGGTGTGCTACATACAGGAAATGGAAAGGATGGCTAGCCTTCAACTGCTGCCAGCAGATGTTTTGTCAGACTTGGCTGAAGACAACCATTGGATGGTTTAGGTTGTTTTGACTGGTCATACAGGCTGCTCAGAGATAAGATGGGAAGTTAAAGCACAAAAACTTTAGCTCTTGCCTCTGTGTTACAGCTTATAAATATGTATCTGAAGAGTCAGTTGTTAAAAAATAGCCAAAATCTCATACTTCATTTACATCTCAACTATAAAAACTACCATTCTACGGTCTTCTGTCAAAGAAACCCTGTAACTACCTGCTCTGGTAAGTGATTCAGTAATGTATGTAATTATGTGTTAATTGAATGCATTTTCACTTTTTATAAAAAGACTAATAGATTACTTCCTCAGGCTTTCAAAACAGATTCTTATACAATCATAAGGTAGTTTCCCAGACTGTAGGAAAGGCTTGTTCACATGAGTTTCAGCTTTCCAAATCTTGGGCCTCTGACTCTTAAGAGGGGAAGAACTCTTAGATCAATACAGAAGAAACACACTTCAAGAGGGTAGGCTACGTTGAAAAGAAAGGCAGGATAGGTCAATGGAACTTCACTTAACTTGCTCCTCTGCTTGACTGCCTTTAGGGTAAAGAGGTTTCTCCTCAAATCCAGCCTGAACACCTAGTTTGAAGTTCTGCTCTTTGTCTCTTGTCCTCAGTGTGCATTCCTGTAAAAAACCTTCGTCCATCCTCTTTAAAACCTCTGTGTCAGTACTACAGGGGTGCTATAAGATCTCCTGGAAATTGTCTCTTCTTCAGGCCGAGTAAGTCCTGCTCCCTCAGCCTTCTCTGCACAGGATAAGTGCATGAACCCCTAACCACCCTCGTGGTTCTCCACTGAACTTGCTCCAGCAGTTTGTCATGCATTTCCTTTATGGAGGTCAAAACTGAATGCAATAGTCTAATATTGTAGTGCTGGGGAGACAGTAATAATCCCTTCTCTCACCTGACTAGCTGTACTTCTGGACAGCACAGGATGCTGTTGATCCTGGTTGTTGCCAGTGTGCACAGCTGGCTCATTGAAAACCAAGACACTCAGGACCTCTTCTACAGTGCTACTCTGCTGCCTGTCTGCTCATTTGGAGGTCAAAGAAGGTGTGTCCCCTGATAGACAATGCCGGTAACAACAACTGAGGGGAAAGCTGAGGTACTCAACAACTTCTTTTGCCAGTCTTCAATGCTAACCCCTCTTCCCACTTCCCTTCAGTGGACAAACAGCAGGATGGGACTGGGGGAGCAAAGTCTCTCCCACTCTAAGTAAAGATCAGGTTCATGGCCACCTGAAGAACCTGAACGTATTTAAAGTCTACAGCAGCCAGTGAGATGCACCCCAGAGTCCAGAGGGAACCAGCTGATGCAATTGCCAAACCACTCTCCATGACATTTGAAAGGCTGTGGCTGTCAGATGAAGTCTCAGGTGACTGGAAAAGGGAAAACACTGTACCTATCTTTAAAAAGGGTAGAAAGGAGGACCCCCGGAACAACTGACCTGTGGGCATCACCTCTGTGCCAAGGAAGATCTTGGAAGAGATCCTGCTGGAAGCTGTGCTAAGGCACATGGAGGACAGGGAGGGATATGATTTGGGACAGCCAGCATGGCTTCACCAAGGGCAAGTCCTGCCTGACCAACCTGCAGGCCTTCCATGGTGGAGTGACTCCACTAATGGACAAGGGAAGGGCAGCAGATCTCATTTATCAGGACTTTGACATGGTCCTCCACAATATCCTTCTCTAAATTGGAGAGAGATGGATTTGATGGGTGAAATGCTACATGGATAAGAAATCAGTGGCATCCAGAGGGTAGTGGTCAACAGCTCAGAGTTTCAATGGACATCAGTGACCAGCGGAAACCCTCAGGGGTCTGTATTGGGACCAGTGTTATTTCATAGATGAAGTGCATCCTCATCAAATTTGCAGATGACACCAAACCAAGTGGTAAGGCTGACACTCCTGAAGGACAAGATGCCAACCAGAAGCACCTGCACAAGCTTGAGAAGGGACCCAAGGAAGTGTCATGAGGATCAACAAGGCCAAGTGCAAGCTGCTGCACCTGGGTCAGGACAACCCCCAGCATCAGCACAGGCTGGGGCTACACAGATGGAGAGCAGCCCTGTGAGAAGGACTTGGGGGTGCTGGTGGATGGGAGGCTGGACGTGACCCAGCCATGGGCACTCCCAGCCCAGAAAGCCAAACGTGTCCTGGGCTGCATCCAAAGCAGCGTGGACAGCAGGGGAGGGAGGGGATTCTGCCCCTCTGCTCTGCTCTGCTGAGACCCCACCTGGAAGGCCAGGGAGGCCTGACTGCTTCCAAAGGCTGGATGTGGACTGGATGTGGATGTATTGAGTCTCTGCATCCAGCCCTGGGGTCCCAGCACAGGAAGGATATGGAACTGTTGGAGTGAGTCCAGAGGAGGGACACCAAGATGATTAGAGGAAGGGAGCATGTCTCCCATAAGAAAGGTGGAGAGAACTGGGATTGTCCAGCCTAGAGAAGAGAAGGCATCTAATTGTAGCCTTCCAGTACCAGAGGGGAGCTTACAAGAGAGCTGGAGAGGGACCTCTTGAAGAAGGGACTTTAAGAAAAAATAAAGGTGTGTATTGGCAGAACAAGGAGGAAATGGCTTCAAACTGAAAGAGAGTAGGTTTAGATTGGATATTATTTTGGAATTTTTTTTGACTCAATTATTTATTGGATACTATTATTGTATAATTATTATATTATTGGATATTTCTATTCTGTGAGGGTGACGAGGCACTGGAAAATGTCACCCAGAGATGCTGGGGATGCCCCAGCCCTGGATGTGTTCATGGTCAGGCTGGATGGGACTTTGAGCAAATTGGTCTAATGAAAGGTGTCCCTGCACATGGCAGAAGAGTTAGATGATCTTTAAGGTTCCTTCCAACCCAAACCAACCCTTTGATTCTATGACATGATCCATTTCTCCTGTCTGTTCAGGTCCCTGTAGATGGCAGGGTAATGACTGTTCCCTCAGCTTGGTGTCATGTCCGAACTTGACATCACTTGACAATACTGCTCTCTGTCATCTCATGATCTTGATAAGCGTGCTCAATGCCCAGGTCCCAGGAGAGACACCTGTAATACTCCTCCCATTATGGGCCTCCAGGCAGAGTTCAAGTATGACCCATTAACTCCTACCTGCTGAGCTCAACCATCCAAACCGTTTTTTACCCATCTAAATTGTCCACCCATGCAGAACCATAATGTTCTACTTTGGATACAAGAATATTGTGGAAGACCAAGTCATAAACCTTGCTGAAGTCAAGGTTATACTAGTGTCCCCTGCTACACAGATCTACATATTTGTCATGGAAAGCAATCAAGTAGGTCGGGCATCACTGACCATTGCCAAATCCAGTATTGGCTGTTCCTCTCTGTCCTCTTCCCCATGAGCCCAGAAATGTGTTCCAAATGTGCTATGATTTTCACGAAGACTAAAGCAAGGCTGAGTTGGTGGAAGACAGGACCTATCATTATGTACTTTGGCTGATTCATTGTCTTCAGCAGGCACACATCTTCAAACAAAGGGGCTTCACACTGCTTCCCTCCTCCCTATCTTCCTGTATATCTGTGGATTCATACAGCTCTGTAGTATCTTAGATATGTTTTCTAAATCATGCTGTAGAAGCAATTAGAAGTATTTCAGAGCTCATGTATGCAACTACTCACTCTTTTTCCTACCATGAAAAGTCATATTAGGCTTTCTTTGATATCTTAATTATTTCTACTGTTTCTCCTTGAGAAGGTCAAATCCTTCTGATCATAACTACTTTCATATTCACAACACAGAAAGGAGATGTGAAGTAAGAGCAGTAGAAACTAGAAGATGCAAAGAAATTTTAGAACTTCACTGTTGGTCTACAGGACGAGGATTTATTACACAAGAGGTTTATTAAACCAGCTTATTACACCCTTTACCAAAACACAGATAAATCAGAGCCAGCAACAAAAACTTTAACTACCCTTTCTTGTCTCTGATTGCTTAATGGAGGTACCTGGATGTTGTTCTGAACAGCTCAGTGGAGATTCTCAATACAAAGCTGAGAACAAGGACCCAGTCAGGCAGGTTAGGATGCAGACAGCATACATCTATATACACTAAAACCAAAGTGATATCCTCCTTTCTTGTCCCACCCTACTCCATCCATACTACTTTACCCAATGAATCAAAGAAACAGAGGTATTCCAGAGACTAGCAACATAGAGACATCCAGGCGTGTTAACATTTTCTAAACTAGCAACAAGAAGGTTAAGTGAACGAAGGACAAAAATACTCGGTGTTACGGAGGAGGGAGAATTGGCAGAATCCCTTATCTTTTCTCAGGAAGTCAGAAATGTTGAGTGTAGAAGTCAAAACCTATGGCAAGTCATTTTCTCCTGCCAATAAATCATCACAAAACTTCTGGAGGTGGAGCTTTATGTGCTCTAAAATGGTATGATGATGGGATAGCAAAACCTTCCAGATTAATGTTATGGCAAGAAACTGGAGGTCTTACCTCTGAGTCCAGAGAACGGCACCGAAGACGGCGAAGGGGCTGGAGCACAAGCCTTACAAGGAGCGGCCGAGGGATGTGGGGCTGTTCAGCCGCGGAAAAGGAGGCTGAGGGGTGACCTTACACTCCCTACAACTCCCTGAGAGGAGCTTGTAGCCAGGTGGGGGTCGGTCTGTTCTCTGAGGCAGGCAGAGACAGGAGAGGTAACACGTTCATTCTCCCGCTGCGCCAGGGGCGTTTAGGACGGACGCTAGGAGGAGCTTTTTCCCAGGACGCGCCGTAGGCACGGGCCCGGGCGGCCCCGGGCGNCCGCGGCGAGGGGCAGCAGCCCGCCGGGCCACGCGTTCCGCAGGGTGACCCTGACCAAGCCCACCTTCTGCCACTACTGCACCGACTTCATCTGGGGGCTGGCCGGCTACCAGTGCGAGGGTAAGGGGCTGCCGGGGTGGCGGCGGAGGGTGTGCGGGACCTGCCGGGGACGCGTCCGGGGCGAGGTGGGGGGGAGGGAGGAAAAATTGCCTAAACCCGCTGCCGATAAAAACTCTATTCGCGATGGGTATCGACAAACTATAGTACTGAAATCTAATTTTAAAATCTAATGCAAAACGACGGTACTAAAACACAATACTGAAATACAGTATTAAAAATAGCGCATTCCATCACAAAAAGAAGTATCTAATGGTAGTAGTCAAAATTCTGCTAATAGTAAATCTAATAACAACAGCCATAAATTGCAAAAATCAAGTCTGAAAACAACAGTAGTGCTGAAAATTCTGCTCCTATTAAAAATTATAGGAATAAATTCTAATAATAATAATACCTAACAAAAATAACATCAAATCAGAGATGCGTCGCTGCTCACTCCTGCGTGGTGACACCAGTGTGTGCTGTGATCCAGCAGCGCCCCAGCCCATCCTGGGGTAGACACACTGTGAGCCACCAAGCACCCCAGCAGCAAAAAGTGGATCCATGCCGGGGCGCCCTTACCTGCTGAAATGCCTGATCCCATGGAGAATCTGAGACCTGTGTGGAGTTTGAACCTTTTAAACCTCGGCTCACGCCAGGAAGGGGAGAAGGAATTGCTGGGTTTCTTTGTTGGCCTACGCAGTAGGTGAGGTTCTTGGAAGGAACAAAAATGATAACTTGTTCTGATGCAGCAAAATCCAGTGGTGTCATAGCAAAAAGAGTGGATCTCTGTGTCCCTCTTTAAAGGAAAACAAACACACCACCACCACCAACAAAAAACCCAAACAAAACAGCACAAAACATGATGTCTTCATGAGCATATGCAGTCCAGCTGGCTTGGGTTGCATTTCCCAGGCCAGGTCCAAAGAGTCAGGTTGTACCAGAGCCTCATTGTTTGGGTGGGTGTCTTAACAAGGCTGTAGGTGTAGAACAAGTACCCCGCAGTTTTTGAAATAGGTCCCGCCTTTAGTCATTGCCAGGGGTAAAGAAAGTGCAGGATTAAGTAAGGTGGAAGTCACGTTCCTGTGTGGTGCAAAACAAGTCTTGCAAAGATGGTTTTACATTTGCTTAAAAGTTTTCTGAGAGAAGTGTTGTTCTGTCTGTGTAGCGTTAGGTCGCTGCTTATCCTAATAACCAGAAAAGCCCCAAGCTCACATGATAATTTCTTTCATTGTGAAAATGCACAAAGCCAGTCTTCTATGGTCTCTTCCATCACTGACTTAAAAAATGGCAAATGTTTGGAGTCATAGGACTGGGCATTCAGGTGCCAGTTTGCCTGTTAAGGTCTGAATAGTTTAGGTAATGCTAACAGATAATGCTAGCAAAACATGAAAGGACCAGAATGTCTCATTTTTTTTTTTCCGCTCACATATGACATACTTAAAGGTAGTGTATTACTGCAGATGATTGCACTTAGGATTTTTTCCTAGTTTTCCACTGCCAGTTGATGTTCTGGAACTGTTCTTCACCTTTGGCTTTTGCTGCAGAACTCTGGATAAGCATCCATAGCACCACTGTCTGATGACCATATGCTGATGAGGCACTTCAAGCTGCATGGTTAAAATACCTCTTTTAAAACTGCATCTGAAAACTCCACCCCAAACAAGTCACCTCTGTGAGGGTAATACAAGAGAGAAGAAATACTCTCAGTTTTCATTAGCTCTAACAGTCTCTGCTCAGAGTGTGTAGGAAAGCCTTGTAATGGCACCTGGCACGTCAGTGTCTCCACTAGCTGAAGAATAAGAATTGACTTTTTGTTTGCTTGTTTGGTTTTGTTTGTTTTTTGTCCTTTCCTCTGTTTTCAGCCAGCTGTGCTTAGAGTCATGTTTGTCTTTCCAACGACTTACTGCCAAACAACAAATCTCAAAACCACCTGATGGGTCATTTGCTCATGCGTCTGCTGCTGTCAAGTTCCAAGTTATTTAATAAATACTAATATGATTTCTTAAACTGTATTTTAAGTTAATTCCATTTAACCTCTTTGTTATATTTACCTTAACTAATGCAGTTTGATCATCGTACTTTAGAAAGGAGTGCCAGGCTGTTAAAACAAAAACGTAACCCACCCAGCTATTAGAGATGGAAATGTTTGCTGTAGACTTGAAAACCACAGCAGATAATTGCTACCTCCTTTTTTTTTATTTGCAGAGAGTCTAGGTTTACAGGTGTAAGTGCAGCTATCTTTGGACTCCATTTGATAAACCACCTGCTGGCTTCAACATGAAGCCATTGAGGTGCCTTTTTCTAAGTGGATTTGCAGTGATTGCTCTTCCAGATCTGTAGGTTCAGATGTTCAGTCTCCTGATGCTGTTTGTGTTGACATTCCCTGAAGCTGGTTATTACCAAAACAAGAGGTTTCCAATATTTGAAAGGAACCAAACATGCCCATGGTGTGACTCTGCCAGTTATTGAAAGAAAAATAAAAAAGAAACAAAGAAAAAACCCCCACCTCTTATCTATTATTAGTTTGAGTAGTTTTATGGCCTAAATGACCTGGATTTGTTTTTTAATTGTGATTGACCTTTAGACCCTTGGAGAATGGCATCTTCTATGTGTGAATGATCAAGTTTGTGGAGTTTTTCTCTAAACTTATCAACTGCTCAGTAGACTGGCATGTGACCATGTGGCTTACATAGCTGTGAAGCAAAAGTACAAGAAAATAGAATGAATTCTCAAAACATTTCTGATTGTGGAGGCCAAGATGATCCTTACGTTTTCTCTGTGAATTCCAAAAAAATACATGGAAGAGGGATGCTCTGATGCTCTCCATACAAGGCACAAAGTGTCCTGTATCTAATGTGATTGTTTAAAAGTAAGATACTCTTTCCCACTCCAGTTCAGGGCCAGACTGCTCTCACCAGCCCTTCGTATGGGATTGAAGATACTCCAGGGGAGAATTTCAGCTCTCTTGCTTAGATTGGCAAGGTATTTTTCCATATGAAATTTTATATAGAATGCAGTAGTCTTCTGTGTGGAATAGGTGTCCAGTTGGGTCTGAAGCTGTCACTGCATTAAGCGTCTGTGCACATATTTATTGTAATATCAGTCAGCCAGGCTTGCATGTGGTTTATTCACATGTCCTTCCCACCCCGACAAATCTGTTTTCTGTAAACCTTTTGTAAAGAACTGTTTTTCTTACCATTTTGCTATTTGTAGCTGTGACTTCCTTTGGTAAGTGTGTGTATGTGTGACAGAATAAGTGAAGCTTGAGTTGTAGCATGAAAACTGCTCTCTTATATTGCTCTTGCTTTCCTAAGCATGATCATTTCAGGTTTGAGGGGGTTTAAACTTCCTCAGGCTTGACAAAGAAGGGCAGTGTAAATGACTGAGGTTTTGTGCATGTGTGTATCATCTTAAAAATGTATAGTACTTGATATATCAATACTGTATAGGAGGTGTAAAGAGAGCTCTTGCTGGTACTTCACAGAATCACCAATTTCATACACTAAAAGGTAGCTTTTATACTGAAGTTTGTGATTAGTTTTAGCCACCAATAAAAACATTTCTATTCACAGTGCTCTTATTTTACATAAAACACTTCAAGAAAAAAAAATACAGGAAGAGTTGTGGATCAGTACATTTCAGGAGCTATAAACATTTCCAGTTCTATAAAACTTTCTAATGTAAAGTCAGTTTGGTTTATTTTAGCCAAGAATAGAATGTAGGGGATTTAAGCAATAAGCAAGTTTGATTGCAAATTTACAATTGTTTAACCATTTTAGGTTTTTTATATCTATGTATTTCATTAGAATATTTATGGGAAGTTGCAGTCATGGACTTCTTGGTATGTGTTTGAGCAGATAGGGCACCTGTGTTATTTGAAATGTAGACTCAGACTGAAAGTTTACAGTAGCATAACAACCTTTTCTGTTCCTTTCTCATTAATTGTTAACCTCTCTTTTGTTTGTTTTAGTTTTGCTTTTAACAGTATAGAACATCATTCTCTTACAAGGAATATTAGCTTTTGCACTTATACCTCTTGGTATCAGCCTATAGAACTTGTGCCTAGGAAATACTAACTTCAAATACAATACATCTATTTCACCAGCAAATAAACACACTGAACTGAATAATAGAACTGTCTCTCACTCCCACTGCTGCTTTAGTAAATTCTGTTGTTCTTTTTTTAGTTTTTGTTGCTTTTGTCTTTGGCAGTTTCAGTTCTTCCATTGGCTGAGGCACCATCTCTGCTTGCTGTTTTCCTCCATCTTGTGTTGTTCTTTTCAATGCTTTCCC
The DNA here is from genome assembly GCA_013400675.1 of Oxylabes madagascariensis. NCBI lineage: Eukaryota > Metazoa > Chordata > Aves > Passeriformes > Timaliidae > Oxylabes > Oxylabes madagascariensis. The sequence continues at coordinate 716 of VYZR01080288.1, read as the reverse complement.
TCGTGCAGTTCTGTACTCGTTTTCATAATGTTTCTTCT
>VYZR01080285.1:41962-59960 GCA_013400675.1 Oxylabes madagascariensis | reverse complement strand
TGCTGCTTTTATCTTTCCACTCTCCACTGAGCAAACTTCCAGGATCTTGCAGGGTAAATGCAGTGACTGGGGCCCAGCAGCACAGCTGACCTCAGTGGAGCTGCTCAGGCACAGTTTGTCACCAGAAATGGAGATGAGCTCTTGTCCTTCCGTGCCACCTTTCCTGGCCCTGCAGAAATGGTGCCATTTCCATTCTCACTGCCTCAGGGATGCTGCCTGCACATTTCCAGGGGTGTTCACCGTCACGGGGAGCTATTTCTGAGTGGGAAGTGACTTATCCACAGCTCCACGAGAATATGACAAGTGCTTGGTGATCCCCTGCTACTGTAAAGCACTTGAAAAGGATGAGGGAGGCTCCAGCCCTTGGGGCACAGCACCCCGTGTGAAATGGATGGAGGCAGAAAGTTGCCCCTCTCCAGACATGTGAGCTGGGTTTGTGCACTGATTTCTGCTTTCTCTGCTCTGTATTTGTCAGTGAAGCAGGAGCTGGAAGCCTTATATTGCTTTAAAGTGAGGAATGGATGTAATGAGATGAGAAGCCCTCCAGAAACCCATTTAGGAACAAATTTTATTCTGTGCTCCTACCTCAGAATTAATTTTCATTGTTTCCTCGGTGTGGTAGAGTAGGAGCTTCTGGCCAGAAGAGGTGAGATTAACATACACCTGCAGGCAGGGGTACTGAGAGATTTTCCAGCACTCTGGACCGCAGTTAAATGAGCAGTTAAAGGTTTCTGTGATGGATGCATTGAGAAGTGAGCACTGAGTCTCTTCTGTCCAGACACTAAGGAGGAAAAAAAAGAGACATTAGAGCATGGCAAGAATAGGCAAATAAGCACTAAAACCATCTCAGGATTCCCATCAGTGATATACTGGGGGCATCTTTTAGGAGAGGCTATGTGTTGCAGCAAAGCCTGGGCTGTCTCATGTCACACATCACAGACAGTGTTTTATTCTGTACTACCCAAAGTTTAGCCTTTGGGCACAAAATTATTCTATTCATTTATGTCTGTGTATAAATGGAAAGTGAACTGGAACTTTGACCCTGGAAAAGGTATATTTGAAAGGGTGTCAGCAGACAGAGAAGAAAACTGAGCAGCCTGTGCTGGGGAGAGCACAACACACACGGGGCTGCATGACAAGACACCCCGAGCTGAGACTTGAGGGTTAACTCGAAGTCCAGGTCAATTTAAAGTGAAGTCTGAGAGGACAATTTTGAGTTAGCAGGGTATGGATTCTCATATACATGAAGACACAGGAACTCTCAAGTGGTACCTCATGCAGCTCTACCTATGGGAAAGCTTTTCCTAGCGGCAGCTTGCTTGGTTTTCTGTAAGTTAAGACAGTAATTGTAACTTTTCAGGAGGATTTCATCTCATCTCCAATTCATCAGAGGCTAAAACTGGAATGATGGAGCCCGGCTGTGCACTAGCAATGTTTGCTGGCACGTATTTAAAAATCTACAGCTGTGTTTTCCTTGGGGAAAGGGCACACTGAGGGCTCTGCAAAAAGCCCTTTGTGGGCTGGGGAAGGTTTCACCCAGGGTTTCCATTTAATTGTGCTCAGCCCCCCAGCTCACCCCCAGTGTGGCTGCCTTCCCCTACCATGAAGGGGACGAGGGTCTGCTTGCCCCTCAAAACCCCTATGAGAGGCTTTACATGGTAAATGATATCAAAGATTTCTGACTAATTCTATTGCTGCTTTATTTTGGCATATTTGTATATTCCGTTTTAATTTATATTAAATTATGCTATGTTTTCTGGGGGGAAATTGAATGAAAGGATTTTTTCCCCTCCCAGGCAGTATTTGTTGGAGGGGTATTGCTGTAAAGGAGAATAACCCCTAAGGAGATCTGTCTGTGTGGAAAAGTGACAGCAAAATCTCCTGGGTTGTCTTCGCCTCACTTTCACCTTTCTGGCTGCTGTTTTATTCATGCAGGGGGGTAATAAAGTAACACCTGCCTACCACAGACTTGTGAAGATGGAAGAGTTGATACTTTGGAGGTGCTTTGATATCTTCTAGCAATTTTTTTTTTTCACATATCTTATAATATAAATCAATTCTTTCCACGTGAGCAATTTTGACCTTAGCAGCCTCTGCAATTGACCCTGATATTGCCGAAAGATCTGGGAGAGCAATGTGGAATAGCAAATGCTCTTGGATACTTAACAGCTCTTGATCTCAGTTTTCAAAAGTTAAATTTTGCCTTGATTTAAGAAGGGACAGATAACTTTATCACATAAATAAGATGCTGCGAATCAGCACAGCTCATCCTCATCTGTATTCCTCATCACTGCAGGGCCAAGAGGGAATATTCTCATGCAGGTGCACCAGTATAACTGAGGATGTTCACACCAGCTAACTCTAGGCACTTCTTGCATGTGCCTGAAGAGGAAGCTTGTGGTGTTTAACCCAAAATGTTCTGGGTATGTACTCCTGCCTTAGCATGGTTTGGGGCATGGCAGATTAGCATTTTGATCTCCAGTTACACATTTTTCATTCTCTCAACTCCATCAATCAGGGCAGAAAAAACCCCATCACTGACAGCCGTATTGCAGTCTGCGCTGGATTTTAGATAGGGCTGATGCTTGAAAACTGATTACAAATGTTGTTAATGAATCACAGGCCGAACTCTCTGCTCGGTGGCAGAGGAGGAAGCCAGAAAAAGCCTCAGAAAAATTAAGTGCAGTGCAGGAATGATGAAAGATGGTCTTTCGCTTTCAGCAAATTACTATCTTTCATGAGGATTTCACTTGTTAAAATGAAAGTAATAACCAACATGGAAAACTACATGCTACAAAGAGCTTGATTTCTTTCCCAAATTAATTCTCCATCCTTCATCTGGAAGCATACTGTTTCTCAAGGCTGCAAAATATTTTTTGCTCTTTTGTCCTGAGTCTGGGCTTTGCAGCAACAGCCCCTGAGAAGCTTAGAAGGTACAGCAGGCTGCAGGCCAGCTGATAGGGATATTATACTGGTGTTAAACTGTGCCAAGTCTAAAGCCTGTGGATTGAGATTTTGTCAAATAGGGACCTAATTCTTCCCTCACTTTACGCCAGTGTTACTCCAATTGCTTTCACCGTGGCTGAGCCTAATTTATACTGGGGCAAGGAAGCGCAGAGTTAGGCCTATGTTGACCAAATGAACAATTATAAAACTTCAATAAAAAGAGTAAAAGGAATATGCCACACGAAGTAGGCTGGAGCAGGGGCTGTGAGACCAGGGACAGCCATGAAATTACCTTTGCATGTAGGAGCGCAGCAGCGTGATTCCCAGCAGGAAGTACATCATGATAGAGCACACCATCATGGCCAGCCCCAGGAGTATGGCCCGGTCTTCTCCGGCTTTTAGGGCTGTGACTGTTTTCCTTTTGTCCAGTAGGTCGTGATCCCTGATTTTTTGGTAAATATTTCTGAGGTTGAAAATAATACATTCTTATGTGAAGTTCATATTTCATCATCAATGCAACCTCTACAGGGTGGGCAGTTCCACCTCCATACCCATCTCACGGGAGAGAAAGGCTTAAAGGTCCTCAGGTGTCCTTTCTCAAGGGATTCACTCTGACCTGGTGGAAACTTATTCATCTCCAAAATAAATTACAGCCATTTCTGAAAAGGTAAAAACCCCTTACAGCAAATACAAATATTAGACATTTGTGCCAGCTCAGTAAATCCTTCTTTGGTACAGCCTCTTTGGCTCAGTAGAATTATCCCAGAGGTGCATTTGACCTGCCAGTGCCATCTTAGGCCACTAGAAGATGTTCAGGTGTGTGAGGTGTCTTTTCTCCAGCTGAATAGGGTAACAGGTCTTATGTTACTACAGGTAGGAAATAGCCTGAAGAAAGTCATCATTAACATTATCTGAAAGGACCATGCTCTCTTTTGATTCACTACAGGCTATTGGTTTGGGCAATTTTCCACCCTGAGTGTGACTCAAAGCTCTTGAAACACTATGGGGATTTTACAATTGATTCCTGTGGTGTTTTTTGATTGGGAGCTTATTTACTTTATTCATAAAACATCTTTTTGGAAGCCCAGTTACTCATTACAGTGAAAATCCTCACAGAGAATTATCCACCACAGCTATTTGTTCTGGGATTAAAAAAAAAAAAGAATAAAAAAAAAGAAGAAAAAGAAGATACAACAAACCATTCCCCCTTCAGCAGAGAGTCCTTTGCATTTTCTAACCATAAGTCCTTCTTTCATCTCCGAGCCTTTGATGATTCAATGGGTCATGAGGACACAATGGTGGAGAAGGAAATATTTGAGTACATTTCAAACACACTCAAACTTTGTGGGTTTAAAATGTACTTACAGACCTGAGGCTGGTCAAAATCTCCTGTGTTTTCTGTTATGGTTCTTTTGAATCATCCAGGCAGCACCCGAAGCATGTGAACCGCACACCTCTGAGGCCTGGCACCACCATAACATGGACACAGTAGTACACGTGGGAGAAGTTCCTCTTCCACTGTCTGCAAAATGGCAGGTGAGCAACATCAACGTCACTTTGGGCTCTGGCAAACCCACCACTCGTTTAAGCCGAAGCCACCAAGTTTCACTCACCCGTGGAAAAAAAAATCATTGGGTCAGGTCAACCAGAGAACTTACATTGACTATTAAGGACAAAGAAATAGAGATAAGACAGATGTAAAATCATACATAAACACAGTAGAAGCAACAGCAAAAAATATGTTTAATCATAGACTCTCTGAGACTGGAATTCAATTTCTATTTAGACGATGAGTCATAGTCAGGAAAAGCACATATGGTGTGGGGTTTTATAGCAAAAATCCTGCTTGGATGGTGCTGCAGTCAGTAGTCTCCTGTACCTAAGAACCTAAGAGGTTTTTTTATTCAACTGTAGTTTACATCTTTAGGTAAAGATGGTTTCTCTTCAAAGCCCTCCTTTAAAGCTTGTCAGTGTTTTCTTACTTGGAAATGAAATGGTAATTCAGCCTGTCAAGATCTTCTCTGCTGTTTGGGAAAAAAAATGTATTGTAAACTGGCAGATGCAATTGCCTTCAAAGAAGTAATGTCGAGTAATAATCTAATGTTAGTTTTCTATTATTATTTATCACACTATATTTAACTGCTGCCATTAGGATTTGCATTGCTCCCAAATGGAAGCAGACAGGAAGGCAGAGATTGTCATGCAGTTCCAGCACATTAAATGATCACACAGCATAACTTGTGTCAACGTGTAGGCATAAAACAGTCCCAGTGCAATCGCTCACAAATGTCATAGGACATAAAAGGGATACAAACAGGCAGTTTTAAAACAAACAGCTAATTGAGATTGGTTACAAGCGCTTCCCATGTGGCCTTGAGCCAAGGAACGTGCCATCAGAGGTAAAAAAGGATGGACTGAAGGGTGTGTAGTGAAAATGAGCTACCTGGCAAAGGTGACTGGTGACCACCTGCCAGGTGCATCTTCCAAGCTCACCGACCACAGGAAATAGAACTAAATAAAGCTCTTCCTCAGAAGTCAGGCTTGGAGCACTGCTCCCATTGCTCTTTTGTGAATATTTGTTATTCAAAGCCCTGAAGAACAGCAAAGTGATAGCCTGGTTCACCTCACTGAGGGTTTTTTTCCTGAATCCCTGCCAGGAGCCAGCCTGGTGACCCTGCTGGGGTGGGTGGTGGTGTGGCACATGCCAGCCCACGGCAGCAGTCCTGCCACAGCCCAGGAGACAACGCTGAGCAACTCTTCCTCCTCCTCCTCCTCACGCCTGTGCCTGCACTGTGGAGGTGCCAATTCTCTTTGTGTGATACTGGCAACGTCTGCTGCTACAAACTTCACATTTTCGCCCCTTAGAGCCCTGGTTCGGGAAACACAATATGTTTAGCCCAGTATTTGGCCACAAAGAGAGCAGTCTCAGCACCTCCCTCGCTGGGGCAGCAGCAGTGTCCTGCACAGGAGTGTGCAGCTGTGTCAGGGGGGGTTCGTGTACCTGTGAACTTTTGGCACAGCTCAGGGGCCTCTCTCTGCTCGGTCAGATGGCATGATGCTGTGCTTAGCTGGCTGATTTTGGGTCCCAGAGCTGCGCAGCCACAGTCAGCTGCCTGCTGTGCTGTGTTGAAGTACAGGTCGTTGCATCCCAGACACTGCTCATCAAGTGACTCCATTTAATACTTGTGATTACCTGTGATAACTCCCTGCACGACATAGAGGGGGCTGCTGGTTTTTAAAGAAGCCCCAGCTGTCAGAACACGGGGTCTCCCTGACCTGTGCAAAGGCATTTAATAGGAAGCAAAAGGTCTTTGTGCCCTTGATCATTTCCAAACCGAGGTTCTCCCCTGCTAAGTTTCCAAGTCCTTTCTGCCAAGTTGCTCAGAGGATGAAGACTGGCTGCTCTCCCCAGGCTCAGATGCCAGAGAGGAGATCTCAGCTGTGACTGTCCCTGCTGCGGACAGAGCAGAGATTTCCCTCTCCACGTCCCTGCGCAGCAGCAGTGCAGGGGTCCCTCTGCAATGTGGTCAGCAGATCCTTCTCTATCTCCTACTCCAAATTGAGCAGTACTAAGAGCTCTGCAAAGACTGCTAAGTGTCCTCACAGGACAGCTAGGATCACCAGGCACCTGCAATTACTTTATTTATTTCAAATACACAGAGATTACCTACCTTCAAAGCCCTCCCCTTGCAAACAGACCATGGTGTGAGACTGAGGGAGACTTTGCCTCCTCTGGCACCATGCAGTCATGGGGCTTGTCAGACAGGGATGCCTGCCTGCCTGAATAATTCAGAATGACTTTGAATTCACATTCACTTCTCTGATATTACGGTTGTTATGCAGAGGTCACTCAAATTACCTCGTGGTGAGGTGTTTACTGAAATCAGAAATCCTTGAATGCAATGGTCAGAAACTACTCCTCTATCTTACCTGCAGAATTCCCTGTGCTCAGGGATTTTTCTGCTCAGAAGCCACCTTCTTTACAGCTTTCTTTACAGGTATATTTGGCTGCACCAGTTTTTGCTAGTAGACCTATGGCAACAAGAAATCTGTCTGGAGCCCTCAGAATAGACTCAGTGATGGTTGCAGGTGGATTCCTATAGATATTAACAGATTTGTTCACTCAGTTCCTTCCCTCTTCCTCACCAGGCTGGACAAAACTGAACCAAACCAAACCAGGGTTTTGTTTTTCCAGTGGTTGCAATGGTGTGGAGAGCCTCTTTGACAGCTGAGACAGAATGAGGGCCAGACTAGTTTTCCAAAGCATAAAATGTGGCGGCTGGGGAATTGTCGATGGCTAAAACAGCAGTGAGATACAGATATTCTGGTGCTGATACTGCAAAAAGAGATGCTTGAGAGCTACCTTCCACCCAGGAGGAGGTGATTCCTTTAGAGCAAGTGGCTCATTGCAGCACAGTTAATATTATGGTGCAACCCCTCCAAAGTCTGTGGTTGTAGCACACGTTGGGTGACAAGTTTGCTGATCCATATGATAATCTTCCAGTCTGAAGTTTAAAGAACAGAATTCCTGGGAAAGGGTCATTTGAGGTGAGTCATTTCTTTAAAAGGCACCACCTGTTTTATATAAAATAAATGATGGCACTGGTGACCTTACATGTGCTAAAATCACTGCCAGACACTGGAGGATGAGTTTCTCCCACTAACAGCACTTGCTCTGTGTTCACACCTCTCCTCTGCAGTCCTCAGGCTGCCCTCAGCACTCTCTTATTTCCATCTTCTTTTCCTCCCTTTCCCTCCTGCATTTTATTAATCATTCACAAGGTACAAACAAGTCCTTCTGTACAGCTCTACAGAACCTCTTGGGAAATAAAACCACCAGAAGGCTTGCCAAGATATCTGAATTCACCATGGCTGGTGTGTGGGCATAGAGATACTGCTCCCTATTCCCTGTTTCTGCAGGCAGGCAGGGATGAGCTCTGCCTGGATTTATACTGACCAGACTCTGGTGAGCCCTCAGCCCAAGTTAATAAACCTGGCTTCAAGGCATGGTGAGAGTCAAAGGCTGTGCTAATCAGGAGCTTCCAGCCAGCCCAAAGTGTGGGCAGATAACTCCTCCGAGTGACTAACCTTGGACCATGGCAGTGTTCTAAAGCTGAAGGACATTAGCCTGGGGAAAATTCAGTTAAAGAAGAGACTGGCAGAAGTACAGGAGGCGTTTAGACAACCAGCTCCAGTGAATGTTCATGCTGCAAAGCTGGCCTTTTTGTCTTCAAAATATCTGTTTGGGATCAGATAATCCAAAGAGCTGAACACCTATGCAACCTTTGCAGAAACATTCAGCGAATCGGCCAATTCTCCAAAGGATCTCAGGGTCCTGAGGGCAGCTCTGCTGCCTGAATTCAGGAGTGCATATTCCCAAGCAGATGCCAACAGTAATGTCTCATTAGAATTACTGAAGAGTGCGTTTTGCTAATTGGCACTGTGGTCACATTGATATCTGTTTTTGTTTCACTGGAGTGTGATTTTTTGGGATTACATTTAATAGTGACTGCAAGAGGAACTGAAGGAGAGGCGGGAAGGGGCAAAGGAAAGAAAAGAAAGGCAAATGTGTCCTTGTTGTGACAAGACAAGCTGTCCAGCAAATCTTACTACAAAGGAGAGGGATTTTTGAAGGATGAGTCCGAGCATTACTGACAATTTTTCTTTCATCATTGATATTTAACTTCTTTTGTTCCCAACTGAGCACTGCCTTTGTCTGTGGACTTCAAACCTCTTCTTCCCTTTCCTTCTCTTTGGCACATTTCCCTGCTCCCCTGGGAGATCCAGTAACTCATTTATTCCTCTGTCTCCTTCAGCCTGTTCCCTGCAGCAACACCACTCAAGTGGGCTGGTGAGCCACCAGCTCACTTTCAAGGAGCTGAACAACCCCCAGCTACTGTGCAATGCATTGCACACACACTCATCCTCACACCTGCACTTGCACAACCAGAAAACATCTCTGGCAGCTGGATGCATCACTCAGATGTGCAACAGTTGTGTGGGGCAGTGATCTGGCTGGGGCAGGACACCTGCAAAAAGCATGAGGGCTTCACAGGGACTGGGGCTGCAAACCTGTGGCTGGAGAGTAGTGTGCTTTTAAACCTAAATCAGAGGTGGCCACGGTGTGCTGCTGATGTCCTGAGAACAAGGAGGACTGTCGCCCTGGTTTTTTTCCTTAAAGCCTTCTGAATTCTATGTTTACGTATTTGGGTTCTCTTTTCACACGCTCGGGTGTTGTTGTAGAAGCAGTGCTTATGATACAGGGGGTTTGTTTACATTCCTTCTCTTAGGGGACGGATCAACTGATGGACTGTTGTTTTGACCAATGGGATGGGAAAGGTGTCAGCCTTCTCCTCCAATCCCTGGTTTGTGTAGAAATACTATAAATATGGAGTCAGATAAAATAATAAATAGAGTTCGAGCTGAACTTTGAGAAAGACTCTGTCTTTTTTCCATGGTCCAATAACGTCAGAGGACTTTGGCCATGGCTCTGGCACTGCCCCTCCACTCAGCTTAGGCTTGGCACGGTAACCCTGGCACTCCTGTGCCTGGTGGAGCAGCAGCCGGGGCTGTGGAGCACAGGGAGGGCACCCTTTGCATCCCTCCAGTGCCACCAGTGGGGAGAAGCCACACTCATAAATACTCAAACCCAAAAAAGACGATCAGCGCAGGTGCTGTTTACCTTTTCTCATCATGTCTGTAAGATGTAGATCCCCGGCCACTGGTCCAAATAAACATTTTAGAGGGTTGCCCAGTGTTGGCTCTGCTCGCTGCAGTGGGACGATGGAAGGACCTGGGGGAAGAGGGATAACTTTTGTCACTGCCCATCCAACGTGGCAGAGCACATCATATCCAGCGTGCCAGATCCCCAGTGGCCATGCCCCCTGCGCTCTGAAGAGGGACCATTTGTTACCTCGAGGTGAGATGTAAAATAATGGGGGGGAGAGACCAGTGTGTTAGAATGGAGAATAAATCCCATTAGCCCCACTGGCAAAAGGTGAGGCTGGCTAACCAGGCTCAGCTCTGCTCCACGCTGCAAAAGATTCATACCACGGGCAAGAAATCATCAGTAGTTTAAGGAAGGTAATAGCTGTGTCCAATGTTCTTATGGCAGTATTTTTCGGGGACAAAGTGGCTGTTGTTAAGCATATACACACTCATTATGGGTTTTTGGTTGCTCTGCAGCTCTCTGTAAGGTGAGGCCCCCAGGGAAGGTGTCTGAATGAGGTACAAGTATAAGATGTAAATACAGCATTTTGTGGAAATGTAACTGATACGACAAAGATACCTTTTCCCGTGCAAAATTACTATCCCGAGGCCATTTGGCCAGACCAGTTAGGTACCTGCACATGGACTTCTTTGTTTCACTTCAGGGTATGAGATCTGTTGCCTTCTCTCAGGGTCTCAGGCCATATTGGACCTGCTAGTGGGGCTATGGCTCCCTTTGTAGCCCCTCTTAATTTCTTCTGGGTTTAGTGAGGCTCAGATAAAAATCTTGCTCTCTGAGAACTGGGCCATTGCTATGAAGGCTGCGTTTTTCATTCTTTCACAGCACAACATTTTGTGTTTTTAATGCATTCAGATAAAAGCTTAAGGAAAAAAAATATTCCAGACACCAAAGACTTCATTGTGAGGTGTTCATACACTGGGGGCCATTCTTTACCTCACTGAAAAATAAACCTGATGGCTGATGCTGTCAGCAGAGAAGGCACATGATCTGAGAAAGTCTCTAATGTCACTGTCTCCATAATCGTGCAAAGGGCTAATTTCAATATTTGCATAGTGGTGAACCAGGAGAATACTTAAATACTGTAGAAGTGGCTGCAGGGGAAGACTGACATGGACAGGAGCCAAAATCCATCTGTGTGCAGACAGGCTGATGGGTGCCGAGGGACTGGGCATTTTCCACCTGGAGGAGTCAGCACAAAGCCCCCACCACAGAGTCCATGACACAGCCCCAAGCCAAATTCACGCCTTGGTTGGGCAGCTGGGCGGCCAAACTGGCCAAACTGGCCAAACTGGTGTTCCTGTCTCCTCCTCCCTGCTGGGATCCTGCTGCTGGGCTCTGATGCTGGCTCAGGACTGGGACTAGCAGACAAGCACCTTGCTTAAAATAAGAGGTGGCAATATTTGATGAAGCTTTTGGCTGCATTTGTGAACAGCAAATCGGACAAGAAGGTGGTCCAAAAGAAAGGAGGAAGAAGGAGGGCAATCTCCCCCAGCCCTTTCCCTGATTCTGTGGTCATCATTGCAGTCTGAATGCCAAGAGCAATTCTGTTCTTTCCTTACAACCACTCTAGTTAAGTATTGGGGAATAAACAAGATGAGGCACTACATCCCTGAAATAACTATAGTTTAGAAGGTAAAGTAGCATCTGCTGGGATCTAATTAATATAGCCAACAACTAAGTGTTTTGATAGTGATTTCGATCAGAAATTTCACTTGTAAGACCTTGAGCCAAATCCTCACTCTGCTGGATAAGATTTTACCCACATTACCTCAGACAGCACCACAGTGACCACCCAGCTGGTGCTTCTGCTCCAAGCCATGCAGGAGAGGTCACACCAACCACCCAAGGGCCACACTGCATGCTGGACTGAGCCTGTCCCAGGCTGAGTCCCTTAATGCTGGAAAATAAAATTATGTATTTGCCATTGCACTCTTTAGGATGTCACACACTACAGGAAAGCCTGGCTGGTTGTGCTGCCACAGCCTGAGTGGTCCCAGAGCCATCAGGAAACAGTGGTGAATGCTATTAGAGAGTCTTTTCTTAATTAAGCAAAACTTGGGCACACATTAGAGGTCATCAGCAGCTTCTGCCACCTGTCTGAGCCTACAGGGACACCTGGGCAGGACTCCCTGGGCAGGGAGCCAGATTTATGAGCTCCAGAGCAAATTGCAGGAGCACTGCTGGGCTGGGAGCTGCGTGAGGGGGTCTATCCCACTGAGGGGATGCCAGAGAAAGAAAAGGGATGCTTCTCTTCCCAGTGAAGTTGAGTGATTTCAGACTCCCTTACAGTGCCAGTGCCCTGGAGCAGTCCATATGTGACAGCTTTAACGCTGCCTGCTTCGTTAGTTGAGCAATCCAAGCTAACTACCACTATTTAACACACAATTGCACACCTAATTTTGTGTAAAATTGTAACACTGATGACATCATAACACTGCTCCGGAGGTCGACATAAGTGACTAAAGTCCATGGTTCCTTTAGGCAGGGGTTAGACATTAGGTGAAGACCTTTTGTGCACCAGCAACAATACAAACTCCCCAAGACCCTTCTTTGAAGGCCTTTGGAGGATTCATAACCTCCAAAGTTGCAACATTCATGGGCATGCTCTGCCCTACCAGGTCAGTTAATACACTTCCAGGCCTTTCTCCCCTCCTGGGTAAGTCTCTAGACAGGACTGTGAACTGTCTTTCTTCACTGCCCCCCTCTCTTTTTTCTGGGAAAACAAATAACACTACTTTTTCTTGCTTCTTCTTTTTTTTTTTTTTTTTTCCCATTGCTTCTCAGAGTCAGCTGCCGGCAACTTATTTTTATCATGCAACAAGTAATCAGCCTGTGAAACTCATTTACTGCAGGATGTCAGCCCGGCATTCAGAGTGGATTGTGTTATTGCTCGAACAGACGGTGCACCCAAAGTCACAAAAATACCTGTTAAAAACAGTGGAGAAATGCTTCAAGCTGCCTTTTTGATGACTAGGACTCTGTGGGGGATATTTCTACAGGGCAGGTTATCCACAAGCTGCTGTAGATGATGTGACCTTTGCTGGGTGGGACTCTGGGCTTTCTGCCTGACCTTGCCCGAACACCTCTGTCTCCTTCACTATTTTCGCAGAGTGGCATCAACGCAGTTGTCTCTTGACACGGTTGCCACAGTGACAGGCAAGGAGGCCAAGCTGTGGTTTTTACAAAACACACCTCATTCTTCACATCTGGGTCTATTCTGAGTAAATGCTCAAGGTTAAGGGCAGAAATGCAGAGTAAAGAGTGCACAGTCTGGTACAAACACTTGAGTCTGTGACGTTGTCCCACTCCTCCCATCTTCTCTTGTTTTCAACCTCTTCTTGAACGTTACCTGCTGGTGGATTTCATGGAACTCACTAGAAAACCTGACAAGATGTCCACTTTTTCAGCCGTTTCAAGGTGAAGACTTGAGATAGCTCTTATAAAATGAGAACTATTCTGCCCTGTCCTAAGGAGTATCAACATGTCCACCCAACAGCAACCACCTGATTGAGGATTCCAGTGTGAGGAAAACACAACAGGCCAGCACTTGCTGCAAATTGCTCCAAAAAAGTTGAAGTTCTGAGTGCAAATCACAAAATCTCTTAGCTGGTACCTTGGGGACTAGATTACATACCCTACATTACCTTATGTTACTCTGTTGTCCTCACTTTCACCCTGGGTTGGCTGCTCTCCTTCCTCTGTTTTCAGTTTGTGTCATGACTGGTATGAAAAGTACCTTACCTCTAGGTCACCACAGCTGTGAACAGCCAAAGAGAGATGTTGCAGACCATGCTTTTAGATGGAAAGCTGGGTTTTATATGTGTGTTGGCTTGTAATTGCCTCTGTCTATGTTTATGTTAATCAAAGGGTTTCTGAGACCTTGGAGAACCATTTATGGCACAAAACTAATGAGCTTTTATCCCCTTATGACATTTCATTTCCTGGGCAATGTGGCCACTGTAAAAAGAGAAGCACTTGCATTAATTTTGCCTCATAAAAGACACCCTGATTCATCAAAAGGCAACAAAAGCTAAACATTCACCTAAAGATACAATCACTGAGCACCTCAGCTCTGTCTGAATACACCCACATCCCCCACTGTCCATGCCGACAAGTGCTGGATGCTTTATCCCAGTATTTCCCAGACAGAAGATTCATTCAAACCCCAAGGGAGTTCTCTGGAAACCTCAAAGTTTTCCTGCTAGCCCACAAGTTAATCTCTCCCCATGCCACCCCATAGCTGCCAGTGCCAGTTCTTGGACAGATGGATCAGTTGCCGTTGAGTGATGGGAAATATTTGGTCTTTCTCATGCCTGGATAGATCCTTTTTTTGAGTGGTCCCACCCACCCTCACCCATGAGAAAAAGAAGAGACTGAAACCAGGCATCAAAGACAGCCTGCAAGGAGACAGTCGTTCACTTTGAGGTGAATTTACTGAATATTGACAATTAGACTTTGTGTCCCAATAGGTCTTACCCGTGCCTCTGTCTGGTGATAGAATGTTCTCTTATGGCTTTGATGAGCCAGAAAACAAGGAAAAGTGGTGTGTGATGGAGGATGGGAGAATAAATAAAGCAGCCTGTTGAATTTTTAATGCAAAGTGTAGCATGGCTGGAGGGTAGTCTGGCTTTCAGGTGTCTTAGAGCATGGAAGAGTTTCCCAGACAGACTGGTAGAAGTAACTACTGTATTAAGATACTCCTGTCTGATTCAGGAGATGATCCAGGGCTGTTTTCCAGTTCTGGTATTAAAAGAATACAAGAACTGGACCAAGGACCCTTGTTTGCATCCCAAGACAGAAAACACACACCAAGAACACAATTAAAGCAACTCACAAAAGAAATGCATCTGCATTAGCAGAAGACAGTCACCATTTAGGGAAGATTTAAAGCTCTGGCAGCAGCAGCTCTGAATTGAGGAGCAGCAAAAGCAACATCAAAGGGTGAATTTGTGCCTTGTGACAGAGCTTTGCTGCTCCACAGCTGATGGGCACGGGGCAGGACAGAGTGACACAAGCTGCTGCTCTTGTTGCAGCGTCTCAGGAGCCCCAGCTGTATGCACAGACTATTCCAACCAGCAGATGACCTTCAGTCTGGGGTTCCTCATTATGGCAAGGGGAAAATGGACAATGGGCAGCTGGTGCTAATGTGCTGGCAGGAGTACAGGAAGACTGATGGTTAATGATGCTTCATTAGTGCTTCACCTCTGTTTCGGACCCTGCTCCGAAATCTCCCCAGAGCTCAGAGCTCAGAGCTGAGCTCTCCATCTGGATTTTAAGCTGAATGAGGGAGACATCCTGGACACAGAGTGGTCTTGCTGGATTCCCATGTCACAGGCATGTCTAGGACATTCCATATCTAAAGGAGGAGACTGGGGCTGCCAGTGACCACTGAAGCCAACACATGGAGGTGCAGATTAGCTCTGTGTGGAACACAGGGACACGTGGGTATGTTTTCTAAGGCAATGGTTCTTTTACTTAAAGTTATCCTTGACAATTGTTAATTCCCTCTTTCCAGTATATACAGGAGAAAGAGAAATATTCAGAAAGGCTGAGGTGCCTGTATCTCCCTGCTACAAAACAATATGTCTACACTTCAAAACTAAATATTCCAGTGTAACCTCTGAATGTTCCAGGTTTCCAGCTCATGATGTTTTTCTCTCCAGTACTGACTTCCTTTGTTTTGAAAAAGCTTTCAAGCCTTGCCATGTAATTATGCCCTTTATCCCTAGGCTTCCACTTTCCCAAGAGCTATCTTCCTATTCCACCCAGCATGTCTGTAGACTTTATAGCCTTTATTCTTCATGACCTTTTTACTTTTAACTTCCTTCTCCAATTTTCTTTTCTTATTTTTTTTTCCAAGTACCTCTTTCTATACATTACTATCCCAGTGACAACTCATCTCACTCACCTTGGCCGCACTGTGTTAGTCTCAATTATTCTGATTTAACTGATTGAAACAGCAAATTTGAAGAAATTCCTCTGTCCCCGGTTCAGCTACAGAGAAGGAAGCTACTGTCTGTCCCTGCAAGCAAGAGACTCACAACTTCTCTTCTCTGGTGGCCTTTTGGTTGCCTTGGGCAGTCTGGCATTTTGGCCCCAGTTTCCTCATCTGTACAAGAGAAGTGCTGGTGCCACCACCGCACCTGGCAGAGGACACTTTCAGACCATCCCCAGGTGGCACAGCAGGTAGTGAAGAGCCAGCCCTTGTCACCATCCTCATGTTTTGGTGCTGGTGAGTTTGAAATCCAAGCACGAGGCAATGCCTCTCTTGGCACGCTGCAGTCATGAGGATCAACGTTTGTGAGGAACAGCTGAACATAATTGTCCACTTTGCCTGTCAGGATTCTGCAGACATTTTTAGCTTTCTGGGCTGAATTTGAATTTACGTAGCAAGTGACACATTGGACAAACACTATATTCATCATCTCAGCTGCTCCCTGGCCTCAGAGAAGGGCACAATCTGCCTGTAAAGTGGGGTTGGCTCTGGGAGGAGGGGGAGCAGTGGCAAGTGCAGGGTCACCTCCCTGCAATTTGCTTCCATCCAGCTGAGCCAAGAGAGTTTAATAGAAAGATCTGCTCTGCCAAAGACCAGGCAGTATTACACTGATGGAGAAGGATCCTGGGGGTAAGGAGGAAGGCAGTGAAAGTGCTGCACCACCTCACTTGATGCTCTCCTTTAAATCTTCACACAGTCCTCTGCAATTGCAGAGGGATAGATCACCTTGGGTGCTGCACTGCACCACAAGAGCTGCACGGCCCTGGGCCAGGCTGGCTGGATAAGAGCATGTGGGTGGCAGTGAAGAGGCTCTTGGCTGTGCCCTGATAATTTCCAGTGGGCAATAGAGATATGGTGACAGAAAGGAGATGGAGTGGAGGCACGCTGCTCCGTGCTGAGGTCACTTTCTTTGATGGTCATCAGGAGGGAATGACCTTCTCCCCAGCTGAGTTTTTGTGCATACCTACTTGGCCAGATCTTAAAGGATGCTGTTTTGGATACTAACAAATCTGGTTTTAAGAGTAATTTTTTGCACAGTGGGAGCTGAATGCCTCTGACTATGCCGAAGGGAAGTGGTTTCAGACTTGACTCCTATGTCCTTTCACTGCTGCCATTTGAGGGACCTGGGATTTACACCCTAAGGTGTGAAGCAACAGGGTGTTGGCAATGCTGTTTTAGAGGTGATGAACAGAGGCACAGAGGCTGCTGAGACTTGGCCAAAGGCTCCCAGGAAGTCTGTGGTGGTTGAAGTTGAAAAAAAAGCCTAAAAAATGGTGGACAACCACCTTCCACCCAGTGAGGAGGGAGGAGAGCCAAGACATGTATAGGTGCCTATGTCAAAGGCACAGCTTTGCTTTATGGCTGTGCCAAGTCCCATCCATGGGGACACCCTTTCCAGCTTTGTGCAACTGTGCCTCAGCTTTACAGCCCTCCAGAGAAGCTGATCTGAGAAGGACATGGCTTTTAAATGTGCCTGCTTTTAAATGTGAGAGTTTCACTTCAGCACTAAAATACTGACGGTGTGATTGAGGGTAGGAGCACAGGGAGAGGAAGGGTGATGTGCTGCTGGGGACACAGAGGACAACAGCAGCTTCTGGGGGAACCACAAAGGAGAAGCACATTGCATGAGTGATGTGGCCGGGGAGGGAGGTGAGGGCAGAGAAAGATAAAGAGATGCAAAGCACCCGGAGGAAAAGCACAAACAGGCGGGGCAGATACGGCAGGAGAGGCTTTTCTGTCACCTAATTCCTTGAGCAGGTCAATCATCTTTTATCTCCTTTGACCCAGTCCCTGTGCCATGGAGAGCACCAGCCGGAACAAAGCAAAGGCAGAGGAGAGCTAAAACTACTGCCCAGAGGGAAGTGAATGCTCTGGCACTATTTATTTTTGAGTCTGCATTTGGATTAGCTCTAAAGAGCTATGTGGATAAGCAAGCAGGCAATTACAGCTGGGACGTGCTGCTCATGAATGGAAACAGCTCCAATCTGCTCAGGACATATTGAAATTCTAATTCAGTTAGATTCCTTTAGTTACAGCGCTCATCACAGACACTAAAAGAGACGGGATTAGAAAATAAATACAACTCTTCTGCTGCCTTTGGTCTGTCTTCTGTGCTCCCCTTTATCTCCTCCTCTCCCCAGTTTTAGCTGCTGTTTGACTTTATTTTCTGTGGTAAAATATAGCAGTCTGCTCTTAATCTTCTTGTTAACTTTTATGAGCATCTAGCAGAGCACAGCTGGCTGGACCCATGTGCTGCTGAGGGGTGGACAGTGAGCACCAGTACAAAGCCACTGCTGCAGCTTCTCATGTCACATCTTACCAAAGAC
>VYZR01080285.1:0-41737 GCA_013400675.1 Oxylabes madagascariensis | reverse complement strand
CCAGAGACATCTGCAAAGGCACAGGTGTGACACAGACTCAGAGCAGAGCAAGGACGTGATGGCAAAAGCTCTGCCCTGGCATCATCCCTGGTCCAGACAAGAGCTCCAGCCTGCACTGCTCAGTAAGCAGGTTGGATCTCTGCTTTGGGTGTTGGTGTAAAGCTCCTTCACCATTGCAGGCAGCCACATTTGCACTATTTGTGCAGGCAAGTTCCTAAAAGATCTGATTCTCAGAAGTGACCAGGGAACAGGACTGGGAGTGCTGGATCAGCCCTGCCAATTTGACCTGGAAATTCAAGAAAGTTACTTAACTGTGTGCTGCTGGTTTAATTTCCCTGTCTGTCAGTGAAAAATGTTGTATTAAATCTCTTGACATGCAAGGAAGAGATAACTGACTTCTAAATGTCAGAGACTGCTGGATTGGAGGAACAGGAGGAGCTGGAGTGTGTCTCTCCAGCTGACTGGGAGTTGTGTTCCATCACATGTGGTCTCTTGGACCTGCTGGAGGACCTCTGAAAGAATAGGAATGTCTGCAGGTAGGTTGTGAATAGTCCTGCCACATCAGCTTAGAAACCTGGTTGTGGCAGACACTGGGAAGAAAGTACTTGTCTCCCTTGAAGCTAAGGAAAGGGCTTGATGGAGAAAGACAGTTTAATACCCAATATTACTGATACTGAGTCATGGAGCCGTGAAATAAGCAACTCTGGTAAAAACAAACACACAGCTTGGTTCTCATGAGCATCTTTCCTCTTTGTCTTATTACAAAAGGGTAAAACTGGCATCATAAGCACTTTGCAGTGGCTTGTCATCCTTTCAGAACACAAACTTCACCATCTGTAGCCCTGTTAGTTGAATATGATAAATTGCTCAGATTCACAAAATGAAATTTTGTACCCAAGTGCTGTAGAAAAGCTCCAGACATATTTTTTTTTTCCTGCGCACATTTCACATAGTTTTCACAGAATTTAAATTTTTTATGTCCTTATTTTTAAAAATGTAATTCTGTAGGTGCAGCTGCCTTTTGGCTCTTGAGTCTAAGTCGTGCAACTCGGCTACAACTGTGTGGACCTTTGAACTCACACATGTGTCCTCTGGAGATCCCTGTTTGCTTTGCTTGATTGCTTTTTGCTGATTAGTGGTGAGGAGCTGTTGTTTTAACAATGAGCTCAATATTAAGATAGTAATTGAATGGAAGGGAGTTCTCTCCATTGAGTAGTTCCAATATCCACAGCAAAATAGAAGAGCTCTTGGGAATAATGTGGAAATAATATTTCTAATGAGCTCTAAACACAGCTAATGCTCACCAGCTGGGGACCTGTGCTCATATGTGACCAGATCTCTTCTGTAATAATCTGTGCAGTGATGGTAAGGATGTCCAAGCCACATATTAGGGACAGAAGCCAACTGGCTGATTGGAAGAACAATGTAAAACCCTAATTCCTCCTGGGCAGCTACATGCTCCAGAGAACCATCTCCAGGGCAAGAAGAAGGAAGCCTTTCTAGTGGAGTCGTGGTTAGGACACCATCAAATCCAGCCTGATGGACAAGGCAAGGGAGAAAGTTAGAGACTAAGTGGATCACATGAAGGCAGAGTGTTAGAAAGACAGGGATTACAGCCTAAAAGAGAGCAGTGATGTGACTGCACAGGAGAGAGCAGGAACAGCAGCAAACTGCAGCAAGGTAGTATGAAATGCACGAGGCAGCTGGTATGAGATGGATGGGAAATCTGGTGAGGAGAGGGATTGATTGACTGCTGAAATGAGGCTGATGCATTGGGCTTAGCCCAGCACTGCACCAGCCACGAGGTCAAAAATCAGTGTAAATTCTAAAGAACATGCTCTGCAGATGAGTTCAGTGCATGATATGCTGGATGCAGATTCAGCCTCTTTGGAAAACAATAGCTGGGGAGTTCATGAATCTCTTTTACAGGTGTGTTCTTGTAGTATAATTTTTAGCATAAAACGAATTTTTCTTGAGAGTCAGAAAAAAAAGATAGGGAGAAAGAACAAAAGCCAAGTCTCTCTACGACAGAAGAGTGTGTATATGCCTTCAATGCTGTTTTGAACCAAAAAGGAGAACAAAATCTCTGCTCTTCTCTGAGGGCAGTGGAGCACTCTGAACAGAGAAAGGGCCACGTCCATGAAACAAAAACCCCATGTATTTTTTGCCTTATAACTGGTCTGGAAATGAAAGCAATGGCAGGAGCAGCCACAGATGCTTCCATTCCTCATATGACAATAATCTATATTAATTACTGCAAGCATCCAGCTTCAAACAATGTCACTGCAGTGCTATTACCGTTGAAAAGTATTAAGTTTCCAAGAAGGTGAATGTCTTTTTCTCTCCCTAATCATGATTACTTGGCCTAGTACTTGGGCCAAGCTTCTATTTAACCAAGATGAATGGATATTTCCAAAACAAGCAAGTTAACACTATGCATCACATTATTACTCTCCTCACAGATTTCTTGCCTCGTGTGCTATTTTACTCAGCTGCTAAACACAAATAACAATAAGAGCAGGAAGGAGGAACAATGCAGGATCCTATATGTATTAAAGGTAAAATAATAAATAAATATGTTTTTGACTATTACTTTGTCCTATTCTGTGACAATATTTTCCCTTGATCAGTGTAACATAACAACATTATTTTGTCCTATAATTTCTCTTTTGTGAAACGTGAGCATCCACACCACATTTTTGCAGGCACCACCAGCCTATCTGACTAATATTTTGTTGCTTCCTGCTTGGAATTCTTATTTAAGTTGATGTGCCAGCACTGTAGGTTAACATTCAGAAGAGCAGATGGGGAATTAGAGACAAAACTTCTGTCAGTGATAACGGGACTTCCATGCTTCATTTCCCCCAGGGCACAGTGAGTATTTTCCTTTTGAGCAGTCCTGGGCAAAACTGCCTCAAAGAATTGGTGGCAGCGAAGCTGTGAGCTGGCAGCACACTGAAATTGTCAGAATGCAGGGATAGATTTTGGGTTGCTGGGCTATTTGTGGGAAGTTATGCTGTAATAGCTCCTGGGAGGATACCCATCTCAGTACTGCACTTCCAGTGCAAGACACCCAGAGAGAATTGACTTTCTGGGAGAGTCAGTGAGAGGACTGGCACTGAACAACTCCTCCTCCACAAGTGGGTTCACCTGACAATGTCTGGCTGTGCTGACCAGGGCAGGCTGCAGATCCACGAAACGTCCTAATTCAGGTCTCCAAACTCTCCAAATCCCACTATTTGAGCATCATCCTGATCCCCGCTGCAGCTGGGAAGAACCTCAAGGCTGTGCATGGGCAGTTCAGTGAGGGTGGTTTTCTTCCTTCCCACCTCCCCCAGCTTTACACAGGGGCAGTGTCCAGGACAGGCCATCTGTCCTTGTGTGTGAATGTGTGAGGTACAGGTTGTACCTTCCTTCAGGGAAAAATTCCCACTTTTCTCCAGGATCTCTGTGCACCACCCCTTTCCCAGGCTGAAGGGAAGCTCGTTTGGGTGTTGGGGACCAGCACTCAGAGAATGAAGGACCTCCCAAACTGGGAAGTGGTTCGTGAGCTGCAGGCTCAGAATTCCTCACCACCGAGGAGCCACAGCCAGAGGAGCATCCCACCTCTGTTTTGGGGACACTCCCAAGCTGGAGAGCCCTGTGGCACCTCCCTGGGATCCATCACCCCCACACACTGCTGGCTTTGTCATGGGCCGTGCTGCTGGTGCTGGCCAAAGGCCACCCAGCACTGCTGAATTACAGGAATGATCAAAATCCAGGCAGAAATCACTGTCCTAATGCACCAAATGTCACAGGGCAGAGTAAAACCAGATTCTGGCTGCTAAAATGTGCACTGAAGACACATAGGAGACCTGCCCAGAGAGCAGGAGCTTGCCCCTATCCTCCAGTGCCACAGAGATGGGATTTGTTCAAATAATTGCCACAGATACAGCCTGCACCATCTCGCCTTCCCTGGCTTTTGTCTCTAAGTGTCCCTCATTTGGCCAGCCTCCACCCACCTTCTTCCAAACAACAAAAGGCTTTTACTAATCATTTGATTAATGAAACAAGAAAATAGATGCTGAAAATCAGAACATATGTGTTACGTCTGTATTCTCTGCTCTTCAGGACAGTTTGACAGTTACGTGTTAATTTTCACCCAAATTGATGTTTCTATGGACATTTTTCCTGCTTCCATCTCTTTTAAGAATCTCTGAGCCTCAGTAATCATGTGAATTAAATTTGAATCAAAATGCAGAAAAGCTCTGTTGTCGTATTGACCTTGAAATCCTGAAGACCATTTCCATTATAAAGGTGCTTTGCAGCAGAGCTTGTGACTGAGGAGGCTGCTAAGGGAAGTATAACCAAAAATGTTTTTCATATGGAGATATTCTCAGGATACTACCTCACTCCTAAAAGCTGGTGCTTGAATTCTTCAAATTGTTTGGATCATTTAAGCAGATATCCTGTAGGGTAACTTGTAAAGGTGTCAGCTAATGTCCTGCTCATGCCTTGAGCTGTCCCTGTTGTAAAGTGTGTGCCTTTCTGTCTAATACAGTGTAGTAAGTAAATAAAAGCTGGTAGTCTTCCTCCTAATGCGTTCAAAGGGCTTTTATCCCTTATTGATTTCATAGCAGCAATTCAGTTAGAGAAAATATAATCAGGAACTGCATTTTTATTATACTTGCTCCTCCTCCTTACACTAGAGCTGCTTTTTAAAAATTCTTCTTCTTATGCTGCTGTACAAGCAAAGTCCATCATTTCAATTGTCTTTGATAAGTACTCAGAAGAGACTGGGTACTTGATTTTCTTCTTATTTACACCTGTGAGGTCAGCAGCTGAATGCAGAAGCAAGCAAAGGGCCAGAGCAATGCCACAGAGCCTGTCAGCACCACGGCAAAGGCTTTTCTTCAGTTTTCAGTGGTCCCTTGGGAAATCCTGACAGCTGTACTAATGCTGGATGTAATTGAAGAAATACGCTCTTTAAACGGGCAGGAGGTTCAGTATTTAAACTTAATGCCTGCTGAAAGAATGCTTGAAAGCTGGTTTTTGACCTTCATGCAAGGCAAAAAAGAGATTTTTTTTTTCAGTATCTGTACAGATTGAAAAAAATTATGTGGAACGTTTTGTCCAATAGTAGCTTTTTTTTTATTATTATTTCTTCATTGTGTTTGTATTTGTTTTTACATTTTGCCACAATGGAAATTCAATCAAAGTCAAGGATTTTATCACCTTTCCACTCGACTGCCTCAGTCAGATGCTTAAAATGTGACACCAGCAGCTCTGTGAGTAGTCGATTAAAAAAATCAACCTTTTGCACTATAGCTCAGAAAAGTGCCTTTTTGTTTTCTCTGTAGCCTGGTGGAGTAATTTGCCATCAGAACACGTTTTCACCCAAAATGGTCTGTTATTGGCACACTACAGGGGCTGGAAATTGTTGCTACCGGAATGTTTCAGTACCAGAGTGCTCCCCAGTCAGACCAGTTTGCTGGTGCAGTTCTGGGCTTGCAGCAGGAGTTCTGCTGTCAAACACATCTGCTGACTCGGAAGCAGCAATTTGCTTCCTCTCACTCAGTGCAGAGAGGAGCAAAGTTTATTTAATCTGGAGAGTAGCAAGCAGGAATGGAACAAAAGCGACTATCGCTCTGCACCTTCCCAGCTTTCCTCTATGCCCCCAGGAACTTTGCTTTTTTGTCCATCACCACTTCCAAAGCTCTCACTTTTGTCACCACAGCTGGAGCAACAGTGCTTTTGGCAGCCAGGTCCTCCTGAGGCTCTGTTGTCCCAGGCTTGTTCTGATGTGACAGAGGATGCTCCCTCAGCCCATTGCTGCTGCCAGTCCCCCCAGAGGACACCAACACGGGCAGTGGGAGAGGAAGGGCTGACAGGAGACAGCACATCCAGTTCTGTCCTGCAGATTTTGCTGCACAGAATGAATTCCTGTGGGGTATGGGTCACTGAGCAAAGATAACCATGTGTGGGCTCCTATTCCATGTGCCCTGCTGTAAATACAAACCAACTGGCTGAGCTGGAAGGTCAGGTTGGCTCCAGCAGTGCCCTGACCCTCCTTTTCCCTCATCTTTGAAAGGGCATCCCCCAAGTGCTAGCTTGGCAGTACTTGGAAGAGTATCAGCAGTTACAATAAGTAACTGATGCTATTTCCTAAGTGTCTATATTTTCACTTCTATGGAAAACATTTAGCTGATCTAGGAGCACTTAATTTGGGAGATGCAACTCAATCCCAGCAAAAAGCGGCACTTGGAAGACCACCCGTGGATTTCAGCAGATCAGACCCCCTGCAGTTAAACTAAATGTCATCACACTGTACGCAGCTGCTGATTCCAGGTTTGCTAATTTGTAAAACAACGTGAAGAAGACGCTGCAGTTGTGAGCAGGGCAGCTGAATTATAGGTACTTAAACAGCACTGTAGGGAGATGAATTCTGTTTATTGCACAAACCTGCCTCTATAATTAATAGAAATTGTACCATTCCCTTGCTCTGTTTTCATTAATTCAGACTGATAGCTTCAGAAGACCAGAACAGATTTGGAAACATACTTTGGAAGAGCAAAAGAGAACTAGAGGACTTTCTCAGCTTTTCAGCATCACTCCTGATCTCCTTCAATGTGTAAGGAGCAAAATTACTAGCAATGCTCTGAGTGTGACAAACCATCTGTCACCATAATTGTAGCCTTGTTTTGCTTTTCCCTGCTCCTGGGAGGAAAGATCCAAACTCCCCTGGCTACCTGTCTAAATTGAACATTATGAAATGTACTTTAAACCCTCAAGAAACAGCCACACTCAGTCCAAAACCTTCTTAAACCCCAACTGCTTTCTAAGACCAGCACCGGCACGTCCCAATAAAAACAGGCAGCAGAGTTTACCTATCAAGCTGCAAATGAACTGAACAGCCCTGGCTCCTTTAGTGGGAGTTTTATAGGCCTCTTTCCCCTCCCTTAGGAGGTGTAAACATACCAAGGCTTAACGTTATGCTTTATTTATCTCAGTGGTGTTGTGTGTTATCGTTCCCAGAAGCACTGGTGGTACTTTATCGTAGTAGAGAGGAAGGCACTGCACGAACCAGAGCTGCTGCAGGACCTGGCTTAGCCATGTCCAGCGACACCTGGAACACAGCACAGGCCTCAGTTTGGGTGCTCCTTCATCATTTTGGATGCTCTGGGGACTAGAAGCAAAGTGTGCCAAGCAATGAGCATGAAAATCAGACAGCTACACAAGGAGCCTTCCCCTCTCATGGTAGAAAACTTTGTCCCAGCCCTTTCCCTCTAAGGGTGAGACACACAGGAATAGCTATGTCCAAGATGGCTTACTTTCCTCATGATTAACTGAAAATAAAATTAATTCTCATAGCTTTCTAACATAAGGTACGTAGTGACCACTAAACTGCTCTGACTAAGGAGGGCCCTTTATTGATGTGACTCGTGGCCAAATGTAATGCAATTAAATGATTGGATTTCGTGACATATATTGACATGGTGTCAGTGACAATTTCCATTCTCTCTGTTATTTCTATAAATAAAGTCATCTGCTATAATTAGAAAATATGAACGTGCTAAGGCCTCCATTAATTTTCTCCATATTAATCTAAGAGCTGGGCAGATGTTTATTAATACCTTGTTACACTGTGTTCATCAGCTGTTACCAAGAATAGAAAGATTGAGACCTGATCTCATGCTGAAGGTTAAACAAGAGCAGATCTGGCCAGATCTTGGCTTCTGATTGATATTTTGTCAATGTCTTGTTTTTTTATCAAAATGTTTTTTAAATTTTGACCCTCTCTCGTTTCTTCTTTCCCTAGGTGTCCTTTGGACCACGTATGAAACTCCGTGGTGTTTCCCATCCTCCAGGATGATTTCAGTGGAGCTGAATTACATCAGCCTGTGGCCTGCCCTCTGTTTCTTCCACCTGGAGCTGGGTGAAAGCCCAGGTCCAGCACATTCAGTGCTGAGCAACTGCTGATGGGTGCTTGGGAATGGGTGTGAGTAGCAGCAGGTCTGGATGGACCCGCACCAAGCTGTGAGGAGGGCTGTGAGCAGCCTGTGGGACTTCTCAGACCCTCCTGGTATTCTTGGCAGGTTTCAGAGTTGGTCTTTGTCCCAAGTCATCTCCCACTGTTGCTTTCACTGGGTCTTTTGCCAATAAGCTCCGCAATTTAATTATGTTCTCTGTCAAAGAGAATGTAATTTTCCCTGTTTCTTTTAAATATTGTGCATGGTAACCTGAGATGACTCCTGATTTTCCTCTTCTCTCCCATTTGCCTGGTGTTGGCTGCCTCTCCCCACCCTGTTCTTTCTCACATGGATCTGTTCTCTTGGTTGTTACTGCCCAGGGTCAGTGTCCATCAGGGCCCCTCTGCCGACCCCGCAGTTTGTGCCAGCAGAGTGACTGCCCTGTCGCCTCTGCTTGGCTTTGTCTGTGTCCATGTGGCTGTACCAAGGAGCTCTGGTGCTCAGCCTGGTGCCAAACTCCTGCTTGCTCACGTTCCTGGTGTGCTCAGGCTGCCCATAGGGAGAGCAGGTGTTGGTGGCTGGGGTGAGCCAGTGCTGGCTCACCTCTGACGTTCTCAGTATCAGTGCACAAGATATTTGTCTGTTCTACTGCTCTGGGACTGCAATGGAGCCCATTTCTTGATTTCAGGAAAAGTTTAACTCTTCCTGACAAAACCTGATGAACTTCTCCTGAAGGACTCAGCTTTCCCAGGCTAAACAATTTTTTTATTCTCTGGAAATTGTTGTAGTTTTGCAAACTCTTAACACTAAAGTGGATGAGATGAAAAGATACGTCTTGTGACCTTTTTGTCCACAGAAAACCACACTGTTGCCATTCCTTATTTAAAACCAAGCAAAGCGGGATGTTCACAACTGGGATTCACTTTAAAGGGTAAGATGTAATGCACTGAACTGGGTGAGGCAACACTTGGTCTGAATCTGCCTGCACATTTTTGTCTGGGCCACCCCTGAAACGAAACTAGAGCGTGTTGTGAGTTATTCAGGGATGAGAATGACCTTTCTTTAGTGCTGTACCCAGCATAGTCCAGTTGAAGCTCCTGGAATTCATAAGGCCTTGAAGAAGAATTTGAATAATTTCAAGATTTCAGGATAAACATTACCCAAACCCTACAATGCAGTCATCAGCAGGAATCCTGAACTGATGAACTGGCTGATACGTGCTTTAAAGATTGGTGGCCCATCCCATCCCATCCCATCCCATCCCATCCCTTGGCAGCTTCAGAGATAACCAAAGTGGATAAAAATGGCTCAGCAAAACAGAAACAAGTTTCATGTCAAAACTTCTCTTGAACTCAAAAAAGAACATGGGTACAAAATTAGACCTTGTTTTGTACAAAGTTGTTTTGAGTTCATATATATTAAAAATAATATTGAAAAAAAAAAATCCAGGGTTGCNCCCAGCCCTTTCCCTCTAAGGGTGAGACACACAGGAATAGCTATGTCCAAGATGGCTTACTTTCCTCATGATTAACTGAAAATAAAATTAATTCTCATAGCTTTCTAACATAAGGTACGTAGTGACCACTAAACTGCTCTGACTAAGGAGGGCCCTTTATTGATGTGACTCGTGGCCAAATGTAATGCAATTAAATGATTGGATTTCGTGACATATATTGACATGGTGTCAGTGACAATTTCCATTCTCTCTGTTATTTCTATAAATAAAGTCATCTGCTATAATTAGAAAATATGAACGTGCTAAGACCTCCATTAATTTTCTCCATATTAATCTAAGAGCTGGGCAGATGTTTATTAATACCTTGTTACACTGCGTTCATCAGCTGTTACCAAGAATAGAAAGATTGAGACCTGATCTCATGCTGAAGGTTAAACAAGAGCAGATCTGGCCAGATCTTGGCTTCTGATTGATATTTTGTCAATGTCTTGTTTTTTTATCAAAATGTTTTTTAAATTTTGACCCTCTCTCGTTTCTTCTTTCCCTAGGTGTCCTTTGGACCACGTATGAAACTCCGTGGTGTTTCCCATCCTCCAGGATGATTTCAGTGGAGCTGAATTACATCAGCCTGTGGCCTGCCCTCTGTTTCTTCCACCTGGAGCTGGGTGAAAGCCCAGGTCCAGCACATTCAGTGCTGAGCAACTGCTGATGGGTGCTTGGGAGTGGGTGTGAGTAGCAGCAGGTCTGGATGGACCCGCACCAAGCTGTGAGGAGGGCTGTGAGCAGCCTGTGGGACTTCTCAGACCCTCCTGGTATTCTTGGCAGGTTTCAGAGTTGGTCTTTGTCCCAAGTCATCTCCCACTGTTGCTTTCACTGGGTCTTTTGCCAATAAGCTCCGCAATTTAATTATGTTCTCTGTCAAAGAGAATGTAATTTTCCCTGTTTCTTTTAAATATTGTGCATGGTAACCTGAGATGACTCCTGATTTTCCTCTTCTCTCCCATTTGCCTGGTGTTGGCTGCCTCTCCCCACCCTGTTCTTTCTCACATGGATCTGTTCTCTTGGTTGTTACTGCCCAGGGTCAGTGTCCATCAGGGCCCCTCTGCCGACCCCGCAGTTTGTGCCAGCAGAGTGACTGCCCTGTCGCCTCTGCTTGGCTTTGTCTGTGTCCATGTGGCTGTACCAAGGAGCTCTGGTGCTCAGCCTGGTGCCAAACTCCTGCTTGCTCACGTTCCTGGTGTGCTCAGGCTGCCCATAGGGAGAGCAGGTGTTGGTGGCTGGGGTGAGCCAGTGCTGGCTCACCTCTGACGTTCTCAGTATCAGTGCACAAGATATTTGTCTGTTCTACTGCTCTGGGACTGCAATGGAGCCCATTTCTTGATTTCAGGAAAAGTTTAACTCTTCCTGACAAAACCTGATGAACTTCTCCTGAAGGACTCAGCTTTCCCAGGCTAAACAATTTTTTTATTCTCTGGAAATTGTTGTAGTTTTGCAAACTCTTAACACTAAAGTGGATGAGATGAAAAGATACGTCTTGTGACCTTTTTGTCCACAGAAAACCACACTGTTGCCATTCCTTATTTAAAACCAAGCAAAGCGGGATGTTCACAACTGGGATTCACTTTAAAGGGTAAGATGTAATGCACTGAACTGGGTGAGGCAACACTTGGTCTGAATCTGCCTGCACATTTTTGTCTGGGCCACCCCTGAAACGAAACTAGAGCGTGTTGTGAGTTATTCAGGGATGAGAATGACCTTTCTTTAGTGCTGTACCCAGCATAGTCCAGTTGAAGCTCCTGGAATTCATAAGGCCTTGAAGAAGAATTTGAATAATTTCAAGATTTCAGGATAAACATTACCCAAACCCTACAATGCAGTCATCAGCAGGAATCCTGAACTGATGAACTGGCTGATACGTGCTTTAAAGATTGGTGGCCCATCCCATCCCATCCCATCCCATCCCATCCCATCCCATCCCATCCCATCCCTTGGCAGCTTCAGAGATAACCAAAGTGGATAAAAATGGCTCAGCAAAACAGAAACAAGTTTCATGTCAAAACTTCTCTTGAACTCAAAAAAGAACATGGGTACAAAATTAGACCTTGTTTTTTAAAAAGTTGTTTTGAGTTCATATATATTAAAAATAATATTGAAAAAAAAAAATCCAGGGTTGCTTCCACCACTTCCTAACCCTTGTCCATCTCCTTTGCTCTGGATGTTGCTTTCTCTTCTCTTGTCTACCACCTTGAAATTACCACTTTTTGCACTCTTTTTCCCTTTCTTGGAATTGTCTTTGAAGAAATGCACATAAAGAGCTGTTCTTTGGGTCAGCATTTCAATTAGTTTTAAGTCTTACATTTCTATTTCCTAAGTCTGTACTTATTTATTATTTGCATTGAATCTTTGCCTGAGTGTTTGCATTGATTCTGATAACTCTGTGGGGTGCTTATCTGTACAAATAGATCAGTAGATTTGGGCTGCACTTCCTGAAGCAATAAACTGAGAGACTTGCTTTGAATTTGAAAGCTTCTGTGCTGCATTTACTAATACAGCAAGCTATTACAGATCCACAAAATTACTTCAATATCATGCTAAAGGAAGTAGATTTTCTACCTGTTTTTCCTGGTCATTTTTATTTAAACAGTTGCCAATCTTGCACCTTTTTTTCATTAGTCACCCTGAGTTCATCAGGGGAATGAACACCACTGATGTCATGGTGACATTCTCTCCAGAGTTGAGAGGTTTGGGTTAATTGCTGGTCCCAGCAGGCCTGTGTGTGTGGATTATCCAGGGACTAACCTAGAGACAGGGTCTATCAGGAATCAATCTCTTACCTCAAAAGAGAAACGCTCCCTTCTCTTAAAATGCAGTAAAACAAACCCCACTCTAATCTGATCTGAATTAAAATCAGGAACAAACTAAGACTTTAATTTCTATTTCCAGTTTGTTCAAATAACTCTTTGCACTGCCTCCCTCCAAGCCAATTTTGGGCTAAGTGAAAAAACATAGTTCCCCAAAGTCTCTGTGGGAAGGCACCAGGAATGCAGCAAGATAATAGTGCAGCAAGATAAGGGGGATTAAGATTACTTCTGGTCTTTTTTAAGACATAAGAGGTGGAAAAGTTAATGGAACACTCAACCAAGAGACATTGCTGAGACCTGCAAAAAGTGATAAACCAAGATAGCTGGGTGAAATATCAGTGGGTGGATAGAGTTTTCCATGTACATCGCAGCCTGCTGAATTCCACATGGATTATGGCATGGGAAGATGCCTGGCAGAAAAGGACCTGGGTGTACAAGTCAACAGCCAGCCAAACAGGAGTGAGAGGTGGCCAAAAGGGCCAACGGCATCTCACCTTGTAGAGTGTGGCCAGCAGGACCAAGGTAGAGATTGTCCCCCTGTACTCAGCACTGGTGAGGCCACACCTCGAGTGCTGTGTCCAGTGTTGGGTCCTTCACTACAAGAACAATATACAGAGGCTGGAGTGTGTCCAGAGAAGGGCAACAGAACTTGGCAAGGATCTGGAGCACCAATTCTGTGAGGAGCAGCTGAGGGAGCTGAGGGTTTTTAGCCTGAAGAAAAGGAGGTGAAGGATGCGTGTGCAGGGGGCATTTATTGCTTTCTATAACCTGCTCAAAGGAAGTTTTAGCAAGGTGAGGTTTGGTCTCTTCTCCCAAGTAACAAGATAGACGACAAGAGGAAACGGCCACAAGTTGTGCCAGGGGAGGTTTGGAATGGCTATTAGTAAAAGTTCCTTGACCAAAGGAGTTGTCAAGCCCTGGAACAAGCTGCCCATGGAAGTGGTTGAGTCATCATCCTTGGAAGGGCTTCAAAGAGATGCAGAGGAGTCATGCAGGGACATGGTTTAGTGGTGGATTTAGCAGTGCTGGGTTAGTGGCTGGACTTGATCTTAAAGGTCTTTTTCAATCTATAGGATGTTATTATTCCATACTGAGAATTTGCTTGTATTGTTGTGGAAATTAGATGTTGCTTTAATCGCCATGGCGAGTTTGAGTGGATTACTCTGTGGAGACAATAACAGCCACTGACATTCCAAATCCAGTGGACGCCTGATCTAGCTGGTGTTGAAGCCGATGAAGTATTTCTATTGTGCTTAATGGGCATTGGCCTCAGCCTCAGAAGAGTGCACTTCAGATTGAACTTCTCTGCCTCTGCAGAGATTTTATTAAATTTTTGGAGTAGGTATTAAATTTACTTTCAAGTATGAGAATATTACTATTCTGTTAAATTACTTTTTCAGTTAATAATATATTCTTTTCTACAAAGGTTTTACTTTCTTAAGTCCTTTTCCCCTCTTTGCCTTCATCTGGTTAAGAAATTCATTCTCCTTTCTGCCTTGAGCCACTACATGCTGTCATCTGGCAGGGTTAAACAGCTCTCGTCCACTTCTCAAAGGAGTGCTCTGTATCCTAAACCGTATTTTTGTTCCTTGAGCAGGCTGTCCCTTTCTAACTGGTGGAACCAAAGCAAGAGGAGCTTCATGAACTATGAGGAAACCTAAAGCAAAACTTGACCCCAAGTTCTTCCAGGTCAGACTCAGCACTAACTTCTGGGAAAGCCCTCCTCATTCCTGAGCCTTTTCTGTCCAACAAAGAGATACACTTTGTGAGCTCACTCCCAATGAAACGGATCTCTGGGATCCAAACCGTATTATATTATTTGTAGTATTTACACCTGTAATACCAGCAGCATGCTAAGGGCTTTGAAGAGATCTAGGAAGACAAAGTCCCTGGCTAAAGAGCTTAATAGTCATATTTTATTCACAATATAAAAATATACATACTCTGAGTCTGTAAAATATCGGATTAAAAAGGCTTTTCTCCTTAAATTAGCTCACAGAAATCTAACCCCCTGAAGAGAGTGAATGAGGCAGCTGTGGAGGGAAGGGAGCCAGCACCACTGAGTACAAAGTGTCTCTCAGCTGCCTCATCTGGAGATGCACTCTCAGCCTCAGCTTGGGGTCCTTACAGGCTCCTTTGATCCCTGTGAGCCCAGCTGGGATCAGAGGGTCAGGCCCACTGTGCCCCCCTGCATGGTGTTCTTTGCCAGAGCTGAGTCCCACCCCACTCCATCTGCGGTGGGTGAACCAGGGCAATGTGCAGGAACCAGAGCCTTTGGCTCAGTCTGTTCAAAGAGCAGCCCTCTTAATGGAACAAAACCACATCACTCATCCCTTTATTTGGGAGTCAAGGGCGTACAACACACAGTTTCTCAGTTCTGACTGCTGTGCACAAATCACACTATCCCCAGTATTTCGACACAGTACAATTATTTGCTCTTTCTACGCACAACACTATGACCACACTGCCAGCATTGAAAAGTATTAAATTATTTAAGATGAAAGTAAACGCAAATAATGGCATATGAAGCAATCTTTTGGAAAAAGTTGTGTTCCTGCATTAGGTGTCCTTGAAGTTTGGTGAGACTTTTGCCATAATGGACAACAGTGCCAGTGAAATGGAGCACAGTGCTCAGGGAGGGATTGGTGACTAATATGTTTGTGAGGAGAGGGAATCAGACCCACCATTACACGCTGACAGTTGAGAAGCAAAGTGACAAGAGTTCAGAGGCCATAAGTTCCAGTCCGTTGCAGAATTTTAATGTGTTTCCACATGAGTGATATTCGGTTAGATATTGTAAGCACAGTGCTGGAAAATTAGGATTAGCAAATGACTAAATTAAACTGAAAATTGGGTAAAGAGATTTGGAAGTAAATGCAAATGCTTCAGTCGTAATGGACTTTGTCCTCTAAGGAATATTTTTTTTTTAAATAGCCCGTTATTTCTTATTGGATTTAAATTTTTTCCTATTACAGACACTAGAGATTTTGCACAGAAATCTGAAGGAGTTATAGAAGAACTGTAAAAGAACAGCAACAGAAGAGGTGTAGGTTGAAAGTGATGGAATGACCTCTCTTTTGTGAAATGCTCATCACCGATTCCTGGGAAAATTTCTGTGATTCATTCCTGGCCACAGTGCAATGACAAAAATACTTAACACAAACCTCACCAACTCACTCCTGGTTCTTAAGAAAATATCTATTACAAGGCCAAAATCCACGTCAGTCTTTGCAGGACTAATTATTTCTGAAACCCAAGTGAGATGCAAAGGAAACTGCACACAGACACAGGACATAAATAACTCTGGGCATTATCTGCAAAGCGAAATCACTCAGAGGTGGCAGCCAAAGGAGATGGTCCATGCTGAACCCCAGGGTACACCAACATGCCTGATCACCCTGCCAAATGCACAAAACCGAATCCACATCTGATCAACGGCACTTTGAACAATACAGGAGTTGGGATGCTCCACAAACCAGCCTCGTGTTGGCTCCAAAACAAACCAGACAACTCAAATACCCCAAATGGGAAAAGCAAAAAGCATCAGTGAAAGAAAAGAGTGGGTGGTGCATAGCTCCAGTGACAGTCTCAGTATATTGTTTTTCCCATGAGGATCTGGAAGATCTGACAGTTCTCGAACAGATTCCCAAGGAATATTGCAAGAGTATTAGAAATAAGGGGAGAGATGCAGAGCAGTCTGATAACTTACCATGATAGTAGCTACCGAGTCAAAATTACATCCAAGGCTTCCCTTCTCCATCTGTGAGGTTTGATGATGCTGATTTTTTCAGCAAGGTCATTTTAGCACCCAAGATTAATCCAGAATCTATTCTGATATTTGTTTAGGAGATTTGAGTAATCTCTTTAAGAGTATTAACAAGTGCTGGAGTCCTAAAGAACAATCTTCTCTCAGCCATTACTGGAGCAGAAGGATTTGAGGTCAAAGTTAGGTGAAGGTTTTTTTAAGACAATCTGGAAGCAAATGGAATTATCTTTAGAGCAAGTCACGTTTTGAAGAATAGAGGCACGAAGTTTGCAAATGAGTTCAGGTTGGTTTTGGGTTCGATTTTCTGGCTGCCCTGGAGGCAACCGATGACCTGCTGCATGATTCAGGTATTGACAGGAGGGCAGAGGAGCTTGCTCTGAGATTTCCTCTCTGAGCCATGAACAACTGCAGTCAGTGGCCAAACAACACGTGAAAATTTACTGCCTTTTTCCAATGTCACCATATGCTGCCTGTTGGTTCTTCATGACACAGGGCTGGCCCTGGAGCTCTGGGTTGGGAGGTAACATCTAGTTAAGGAAGTGGATGGGAAAATTCATTGAAACAGTCACTGATGCTCAAATGCCAAGCTGTTAAATCTTCAGTAAGTCTTGGTTCAGAAACCAGTCATTGTTTTTTATAAATAATCAGAGATATAATCAGTGGATATAAAGTCAAATGTTCACTTGAGGGCTTTATGTTAAATTTTGGGAGGGCCTTTGAGGAACGGTCATTGAATCTTCACACCCAAAGTATCCTGGTGGCTGCATGAGTGTAGCATAAACCATTTCCACATGGTCTCATCTGGGACTATGCGGCTGATATCACAGAAGATTAGACCTTCTCTTTCAGATAGGCTGAAGAAAATAAGGAAAATACCACAGAAGAAGTGCTCCCACAAGAGTCCCATCATGTCAGGCAGAACAGCTTGTGGCACTGTTGAGCTATCAACCCTTGCACCTTCTTCCTTCCCAGAAGGCTGATGGATTTTTATCTAGATCCAGAAACAAGAACAACACCCTGGCCTGTGGGGCTGAATGCTGTGGATGCTCATCTCAAGCTCCCTGCTGTTTCACAGCTGGCAGCAACAGATAAATTTATCATTTGTCTGAGCCAAGGTTCACCAGATGGAATCAGGTCTCAGCGGTGCTGCCTCGAGAGTAGAGGTAGGTTTGGGTATTAACTCATCTCACCTTCCAAGCTTTGGAATGTCTGAAAATTTGGAACATAACTTGGAATCCTAAGGCCAAACACCCCAAGCTTAAGAGGAGGCACTACAGCTCACCTAGCAAAGGTTTGCAGTGAGCTTTGCTATCCAAGCCATTACAACGCTATGTTTGTGTGGCTGATAAATTGCAACAGCAATTATTTCACTGTAAAAACAAACAAACCTCCCGTTAAAATAATGAGAAGCAGTATTAAAACTCATTCTTCTACTTGTGAGAGACTTTTACACAGAGGTCTAGAAATGTTTTGATGTTTGGGGCAATGGCAGCTTATATGAGCAAATGGAAGCACCTAACATAGCATATAGGAAATTTCCCTGGCAAGGCCTATAAAATCAAGGGTAAATGAAGTATGGTAAGTGTTTGCCAAAGTACATTTTCACAAAAGACAGTAGGGAACATGGTAAATATTTTAGGGACATTTAGAGGTGGACTTGGCAGCACTGGATTTATGGTTGAACTTGATGATCTTAGAAATCTTTCAACCGAAATGATTTTGTGAAATATTAAAAGATTTTGTTGATAAACTCAACACATGTCTGGCAGAGGGGATGTTGTAGGGGTGTGAAGGAACCTTGACTTTAAGACACCCATTGCATTTGTTGAGATCCACAAATAAATAACCCAGCATCTTCCCTGGTCTGGTGGCTGCTGCAAAGCAGCGAGGTGAGCAGAGGTGGGAAAAGAGACTGTCCAGCCTGGGGGCTCAGAGCGTCCTAAAATCCCAACTGTAATGCAGGTCCTGACATGACTCCCTTAAAATGAATGATGAGGACTTGCTGCGAGGCAGCCTGCCTGGAGGAGACAGTCAGATATACATCAAAGGGCCTGAGAAGGTCCCAAATCAGTCAAATGCTCACTTGAGGGCCTTGATTTAGATTTTAGTCCCCAAACCCGCCGCTCAAAGTCGCTCAAAGTGAGCTGTCCGAGCTGTCCTGCTGGGGTGGGTGCTCTGGCATGAGCAGCATTGCTCCTGCAGATGGGCTGACCATGCTGAGCATGAGCCCTGCAGGATTAAATGCTTATCTTGGCACTTGTAAACTTCCATAGTAAGAAGGAAAAATAAAATAAAAAAAAAGCAGCCATATANGGTGGCTGCTGCAAAGCAGCGAGGTGAGCAGAGGTGGGAAAAGAGACTGTCCAGCCTGGGGGCTCAGAGCGTCCTAAAATCCCAACTGTAATGCAGGTCCTGACATGACTCCCTTAAAATGAATGATGAGGACTTGCTGCGAGGCAGCCTGCCTGGAGGAGACAGTCAGATATACATCAAAGGGCCTGAGAAGGTCCCAAATCAGTCAAATGCTCACTTGAGGGCCTTGATTTAGATTTTAGTCCCCAAACCCGCCGCTCAAAGTCGCTCAAAGTGAGCTGTCCGAGCTGTCCTGCTGGGGTGGGTGCTCTGGCATGAGCAGCATTGCTCCTGCAGATGGGCTGACCATGCTGAGCATGAGCCCTGCAGGATTAAATGCTTATCTTGGCACTTGTAAACTTCCATAGTAAGAAGGAAAAATAAAATAAAAAAAAAGCAGCCATATACCTGAGGAAAGGCATCATGCAGTGATCAGCCTGCACTGTTTACCAAAGCAGAGAGGCCAGGAGTCAAGCAAGACAGGACCAGGCAGCCTAAGTGCTTAAACTCTGACTGCCTTCAGGCTCCACAGCAGGAGCTCAGCCCTCACCATTTTTTCACTGCGATTTATATTCACAAAATAAAACCCGCCTGGCTTCCTTGTGAGGGTCCTCTAAATGCCCCAACATGAGGCTGGAGCCAGAGGTCATGGCACTGAAATTGCCAGGTCCCTGGATGAGGTCCCTGCCAAACTGGCAGCTCCAACTTTCTGGGCAACTGCCAGTGGTACCTTGGACTTTTTTTTTTCTGACACTTTCAGAACTGTCTGACAGCAAAACGGAGAAATTGGCAGTCCAGCTCCTACTGCCTGGGAAAAGGAAATAAGCCTCTGACCAGGGGAACAGGAGAGGAAATAGGAATGTGGCATTTTCAGCTTTCTCAATGCTGTGTGTAGAGGACGTGAAAAATGACCCCCATTGTTTAAGCCCTTAACCCTTAGATAGTTTCTTCTGTTAATCTCAGATTAAAAATCTAGAAGTCTGGAAGTGTAGATGAAATCTGCATTACAGGAAGTGGAGTTAAACAAGTCACTGAATTTCTTCAGCTCAGTACAGCTTGATGAACTATTTGATTAATCAGAAACTCTGCCAGCTCCCTGTGATTCATTCCTATTCTGGGGAAATACTGATCTATTCCAGGGCAATATTGAACAGGTATTGCCCAAACTAGGGGACCCGTGAGGTTGCTGAAGAAAAACATTGAGATGAGAAATACCAAATGCTGCTGTCTGGCTCAGAGGTTTGACCAGAATTTCCAGAAGGGGCAGAGTAGAGCCTGATTCAGATTCATGTTCCCATGAGCGATCAGAACAGCTTCAGGTCATTCTGAAGGCCATGAGGCTCTGAAAGCTCACCTAAGCATTTGGATGATTATCTAGATGGAATCTTAAGTGTGAAGATACAATATCTTTTATCATTAACAGAAGCCTTGTAATGGACACCTGTAATATCCACATTTTATGATAGCCTAAAAACATCTGGTCCTGTGTCAAACTCATCACCATTTGCAGAAGCAAAATCAAGATGTGAAAAACCTGAAACAAACATACAAAACAAGCAGATATTTCTTTGGTGGCTTCTCAGAGACAGGGAGCACAAGGGTGTAAAGGGACCACAAAATTTACAGGTAAGAGTGTATGAAATTGTGTTATGTGTGTCACATTCTTGCACCAGCATCTTCCTCTATGCCAGCACACCCAACTGGTTTGATTAAGGTTAATAACCACTCCATTCTTCTTTTGCAATCGCTGTGACAGCAAATTGAAACCTAAGGTTGGCCACTAGTGCCTCACGCACAAAAATCTATTACTGGTAGCTTCAGAAATGAGTGTTGGTGTTGAGTAGCTCAGATTTTGGCTGTATCATGTGAGGGGAACTAGAAAGCAGTGTTATTCTAAGTGTTGTGACCTCAAGACATTTTTGTCATGATGTACCCTAACACTGACAGGACCTGTAAAAGCATGTGGAAAAATAGTTTTATTTTTCCTGTGTGTTTGAAGGGTTAGACACAGTTGGTAATATAGAGCATGTACTACTGATGAAAGTATTAATATAGAATTGCTAGAGCTTTTCATTATGAACCACTACTAATAATCTTTATTTTCACATGAGTGGAAGCACATGATGAAGGCATTCCTTAGGAAGTTTGTGCATTCACTCCCCAGCCATGATGCGCCCCTTACTCAGAGAAGCAAAGCCCAAGTGACCCAGCTGTGGTGAGCACAGAGCCACCACCGAGGAAGTTTCCTTAACAACAGGAAAACATCCAAAACCCCTTCTACCTCCTGCTTGCTGTTCCTTGAAATTGTTCTGAGTAAATGGATGGTGAACTTCACACCTGAATTTCAGAGGTAGAACCAATCACAAAGCAAATCCTTTTGCTTGCAAGCAAGCTAACTTTAGCTACCGCCTTCCTGAATTCAGGCTTAATGAGAAAAATAACATGAATTTTTTTTATCTACTCTCTCCAAACACTGCCAGGGCTCATAAACAAACAGCAAAAACAGCTCCTGCATCCTCAGCTGACACTGATTATCATCAGGGATCTGTTGAAGTTAATGAAACCACGGCAATTCAGAGCAATCAGCCCAGCATGAGCTGGGTGCTTGTGGGTTCCAGGTGCCCATAATCCAAGAGCAGAGGAACAGTTCAGGAGAGAGGGGGTTTTGGGGGTTTGTTCTGTGGTGTTTGTGAGATGTTTCGAAGAAATTTTGAGGTTTTTGGGGTTTTTTTTAAGAGGTGTTGGACCAAAGAATGGGGAGCTGCGAGCAAGTGGAAAACTGTTCTTTGTGTTCCGAGGCACTGTGTACAGTCGTCTGATGTATTTCCTATTCATATGTACGTAGTTTCTTAAAATATCTTTACTCTCTGTAAAGGCGAGTTTCTGGGGGTGAAATGTGTATATGATATTGTATAAAGATGCCACTTTTTGTGTTCACTGTGATCAACACTGAAGTTCAATAAGGCTCAATGTA
Source organism: Oxylabes madagascariensis (assembly GCA_013400675.1). NCBI lineage: Eukaryota > Metazoa > Chordata > Aves > Passeriformes > Timaliidae > Oxylabes > Oxylabes madagascariensis. The sequence goes on along the minus strand of VYZR01080285.1, from coordinate 20,379 downwards.
TGTGCTTCCCTCCCTGTTGTCGGCATGCAGTCATGGAAAAAGAGTGGAGAAATGAGTGTATTGATTTATGCCTATCACTGTCTGACAGGAGCAAATAGGAGGGTCTGGGAGTTTCAGTTTGGCTGATGGACTGTACTAAACGTGACCTGGTTCTGGTGCAATTGCAGATGAGATATCTTTGATGCAGCTAAGTCACTTTTGAAGCATTGTAGAAGGTGAAGCAGAGCCAGCTTCGTAGGCGATAACAACAGAATGAGATTATTTAGGCTAAAATGAGTCAATATTTGGAAAATTCCACTGTTAATAATCAGACCTTGCCTGAGGGAAGCTGATTGATGCTGCCTGTACCAGATGGTTTGCAGCATGAGACACAGCCTGAGTGCTCCTGTGGGCACCCCTGATGGGGAAGCAGCTTGGGGGGAAAACATGAGGGTGCAGCCAGAAGATACATGTGGGCACTAAGTCACCTCACTGGGAAAAGCACAGTCAGGAGTTTCAGTCAAAGGTGGAGGAAGAAAAAGCACTTTTGGGGAAGGTATAAATCACACAGATTTGAGTTCTGGCAGGGCGTTTGAGCTCTTGTTTGTGATAGCCCTCAATGGTGGCCCTGTCCCCAGCTGGTGCCAAGCGTGAGCCCTGCTTTTCCAGGGCTGTGAGCTCCTGCTGGCACCAGAAACACGAGGCCTCGGCTGTGTTATGCTGACATTTGTCCCATAAAATTGGCAGCAATAATGAATGGTAGCCCATATTTCTGTAATATCTTCTTCCTCAGGACACCTAACAACATGCCATTGATAATGCTTTTTAAGGGCTGGATTTTGGCCAGGTCCTTGAAGAAGCAATAGCTTGGCCATGGTCCCACAAAAGGGAGCTCCAGTCTGTAATGCTTCTGACCAGGGACGAGGGACTTGCTTTCCCTTCTCCCAGCTGACTGCCTCCCCTAAACAAACCACCTTTCCTCACAGCATGTGCACGACTGACTAGAGGGTGTTTAATGGTTCTGATTGCCTGACCTGAGTACCTGGTTGTTCTTGGCCTGGTGCTCAAGCTCTGAGGGCACTGCCTGTAGCTGAACAAGTGCACGCGCTCTAATGGGCGATTTCGGGTGGGAGCAGCTGTCTGTAGTGTCAGACAGCAGATCTAATGACATAGCACTGAGCTGTTCTGGGCTAGGCTAAAGCAATAACTCATTAAATATAATTCTGAGGGAGCCAATTTTGGGAGTGTTGGAGTGATCACAAACAACTGAGGCATAAACGAGTCCTCTTTCCATCCTTGGTCCGTAGCACAGCTCAGGACTTCTCTGGTTATTTGTGGACAGAATTTATTGATGATTATCATATTTCCTGGCATGAACTGAGATTGCAGCCTCCAAGTTCATGGCCATTAACCATGGTGAGAGCAAGTGAGCCATTTGTCTCACATGATGAGTTTGCCTGTGGAAGCTGCAGATGCTTTGACTGACTTATGAGCGCGGCTGGGTGCTCGTGTCAGGTGCAAACAAAAAAAACCCCAAAAATGGCCAGTCTGGAATGGGTGTTTGTGTGTGTGACACGGGTCTCTCCTGCAGATACTGGCCTGGGAGCAGTGCTGTGACTTCCTGGTGCCCTGATGAAATCTACTGCTTCTGCATCGAGTGTGGTTGTAAAGATAAAAAGGAGATGGATTAAACTCATCCGATGCTTTACAGTGAGCCCTGGTAGAGCCTTTCTGCTCAAACCTTTTGTCTTGCATTCCCTGACCACTGTGACATCTGTAATTTGCTGGTCTTTTTGATTCACCAGCATAAAAGGAAATGCTGTGATTTGCACCCCAGGAGCAAGGATTGGAAGCCTTCAAGCACCTCACATGTATGCAACGGAGGCTGATGCATCCGGGGCTGCGACTGCTCTAAAGACCACTTCAGATCCTCGAGTGTGGGCCTGAGTGGAGTTTGAACAAGCTGTGTGCTTATGCAATTAAAACCAAGCTCTGCTGCTTCTTGAGCACTTACAGCCCTCGATGGGGGTACACAGAGCTCAGGCACTGCTGTGGGGGCACCTCTTTCATCTCCAAATGAGGGAAATTGGCCCCTGTGCTGCAGGAAGGAGGCTGTGGGTGTCTGTCTCCAGCTGTGTAACCACAAGCTCAGATTCTGAGCAGTGACTGCACTTTTCAGCAGCACCTCTGCTCTCGTGGTGTTGCTTATTTTTATGGATCAGGAGTCTGCAATCAATTTCAAACATACCAACAGTACAGTTTGAGCCCGTAAGATCAGGAGTCAATGTGTACTTCCAAGAAAGCACTGAAGAAAAAAACACTTTAAATGCAGTATTAATTCTATAATTGCTGTAGAGGATAGACACACCAAGGCTTCATTTTTTCACTGAGTGAAACCAAAAAATGAGGAATCAAGATTTCTATATCCTGTTCCATATTTTTCATTAACTTCTATTTGAAGGCAAACAGGTGCCTTCTTTCCCTGCTTCTGCCTCCTATAGGAAAGGCAGAGCTGCAACTGGGAACAGAGCTGCCTTTAAGACCTTGCGATATTGGAAAAGCCTTGGTGAATGCTCCTATGGAGATATAAAATGATTAATCTACAGGCATCTGAGAACATTTATGACTTAGTTTTTGGTCTTGTATCTGTTATTTCTCTTATGGGGCTGTTAATAATCTCATAATGCACATCAGGCCACATCCTAATGATTAAAAAATGATTAAAAAGGGTCTGTTTTATCTGTAACTGGTGGGAAATGCAATTATTTAAAGCAGTTCAATGCCTGTACCAGTCAGAGATGGTATTAAATGGTTTTAATAATTTGGCTGGAGGGTTTTTTCGAGGTGCTGGAAGCACACCATGCCTCAGATAAGAACGTCGTGACAGCTCTGGAGCTGGTGTGGGGGCAATGCAGGAGGGCAGGCAGCCAGGGCATGGAGAGCAGAGGGAAGGGAAGAGAGTGAGAATAAGGCAGTTTGTAGTATCAGATGTAGTGCCTTAACTTGAGGACAGCTGGGGAGGTAGAATAAGGTGCCTGGGTGGGAAATCTAATAAGGATGACAGAGCTGGGGGACACAGAAGGATGGAGATGTGCTGAGTGGGAAGTGAGAGGGCTGGAGATGAGGTGAGGGGGGAGAAAGCTCTTTTCCTTCCACACTAAGACCTTGTGCTGGCAGAAAATCCCAGGAACAACCTTTGCCTCCTAGTGCTGACCTGCTGGTCCCTGGAGGGGAGCCTGCAGTGCTGGGACCTGTCAGGTGACCTGGCAGTGCTGGAATTCTTCCCAACAGGCTCCCCTGCCTCTGAAGTGTCCAGTGTTCCTCAAAATCTCACAGCTTCACTCAGAGATAATTAATTATGTCATTAGCAGGCATCAGACCTCAGTGTTAAGCAGAATAAACCCAGCGGTAAGCATGTGGGTGGGACATGGATGAGCTTAAAACATTTCTGAGGTTTGTCACTTGTGCTTCCCTCATATGGGATGCATTTCCTCTCCCCACCAGCTTTTGCACATCAATAACAGAGTCAAGAATTAAAGCAGGGTAAAGAATGGACAGTTTTTCAAGTTTATTGCATTTCTAGTGAGGAGAGCTACTCTTCAGCTCAAATCCAGTACAGAAGCTGAGAAACAGAGGGATCTTTGAAAGCTCCAATTAAAGGCAATTTAAAATCTCCATTGCTATTAGGAAGAAAATAACTGCTGCTGGACACATACCAGTTAGCAAGACCAGCTTAGCAACTGAGGGGTACAACTGACCCGTTTTAGAAATGGGCAAGGCTCTGCTGAGCAAGTTGTAATTAAACTAACTGGTATTTTATAGAAATTTGGCCTCTTATGCCTCCTGCACACACCAACAGTGCAGCTGGGAGGTGATGGTTGGGCAGTCAGGGGCAGGTATGTGCCTGTGCTGTGCTAAGTGAAGCCAACTTGATCTGGATGCAGCCCGGCAAGGAATATCAATGTGCCTGATGCTCCCACACCTTGGGGCTGCATCAGAAGTGCAGATCTTCAGTTCTGCACTGGGGAAGCGTTACATAAATGATGTTTAAGTAATTTTCTGCCTAATTTCTGGTGAAACACCTAATGAAGTTATACTGCCTCATACTTTTTGTTAACAACCAAATATTCCACCTGGCTGTGCTTGCCTGGACACACAGAGGTGAGTCCCTGGCCACACGGGAGCCGGAGGCAGCTTTGCCACGAGTTCAACTGGCACTAAAGCTGTTCATTTCCACAGCTGCACTGCAATACCTCTGCTCTAGGCCTCTAGTTAAATACATGTTAAAGTCTAGGATCAATCTGCCTGGCAGTAAGTTAATGGTCCATGGTGCAGCTACTGCTGTGATGCCTCTTTTCCATTAAGAGAAGAGGCAGTGTTGCTCTAAGTGGCTTATATGTCAGGAATGATGGTGCTTGTGGCTTGCACCTGTGTAAGGAAGGATGCTTGTTGCATTTAAACTGGATGATACGAGCCAAAAGGATTGCTCAGCCCAAGAGGCACTGCAGGGCTGCAGAGTTCCAAAGGGACACTCTTGTGGGAGTGGAAACTTCTGGCATGTCCCCCCAGGCATTATTTCAGGAAGCCCATGAGACCCCTTCACTGATTGGGTTTTGCTGCCTCTGCCTGCCCTTCACCTGCAGGGTGCTGCAAGCATCAGTACTTCTGTGTTTGCAGCCTCTGAACAAGCATGCACAAAACCAGGAGAATTCTTTGCTATCCCTGCCCTCTGTTGGCACGACATCCTGCATCAGGCTCAGGGTACACTGCCCTACCAAGTGATCCTGGAGTACAAAGGGAAGGGATGTAGGTCCATTCTGGATACATGCAATGTTCCAGTCTGCTGGGTTGCCTCTGGCATTTTGGATAGCTGCCCGAAAGGCACTGGACCTGGAAGGTTCAGAGCTTGGTGTTGGGATCTCCCAGCCCTCTGCACCTGGCATGCAAAGCAGCACAGAGAAGGGGGGACTTCTCCAGCTCCTTTAAAACCCAGAGTAGAAAGGGAAACAAGGAACAATTACCAGCTTTGAAGGTGGGAACGGTGCTGAGACCTTTTGCTTTCCTTTCCCGTGGCTGTGCTCCTTGTCTCTCTTGGGCCCCCTGTTGTAAATCCTGTGCTCCCATCTGAAGAGTGCTGGCTGCGGCTCCGTCCAGAGCCCGCTGATGCAATCTGGGTCATTCAGAGAAGGTTGTCAGGAACGATCCTGCCCCTCCCTGTTGTATCAGCACAGATTTTTGCTTTCCAGGGCACAGGAGGTGCTGGGCTGGTCCTGAGTCCTGCTCCTAAACCTGGCTGACTCAACCCACTGCAGCCTTGGGGCTCCTGGGGTGATGGCTGAGGTTGGGCACTGCTGGGGACACCATGCTGTGGACACAGGGAAAATACCTTGTGGCATCTATCTACCCACTTTTTTTGGGTGATGAGGACTCTGTGACTGAGGCTGGTGCAGGGCATCCCTGTGAGGCAAAACCCACCTGCCCTGCAAAGGGGCTGCTGGAGAATAAGAAGATTTCTAGTGGGGCAATGAAGGCCTCCTAGGGAAAGACAGGATTTCCTCCAGTGGGACTGAGTAGATTATGACAGAGAGCTGATCTGTATGGCTGTTTCATAAGTTTCCCCAGTGCCTGGACTCCGTGCCCAGCAACAGACACTCTGTGTGCTGAGAATAACTGATTGCTCAGAAACACCAAGAATGTGTGGAGGTCTGGAGCAAGCTCTGCCAGTTTCTTTGTATTTTGGTGTTATCTAACAAAATCTCTCCTCGTTCCCACACCAGGTTAGTAGGAGGGACCAAATGTGCTGTCAAGAGCCACTGCTTGGTGGAAACCACCCTTCACCTGGCAGTTTACACACCTCATGGTTCCCCACCTCTTTCCTTGACCTTATTCACCACACACAGGCAAATGTTTGTGGTGACAAACCTAACTCCAAAGCCACTGTTCAGACCACCGTCAATCTCCTACTCATTTACTGCAGTCAAAATTCACAAGCAAAGGCAGAATGCAGGTACTGCTCCAGCCCAGGGATCACACCCCAGGGGGATTTGCTACTGCTGGTCCCTGTGCTCAGACCAACTGCACTGTGCAGCAAAAATCACAAGCAAGCAATGTCCAAGGCTTTTCAGATTGTCTTATTACAAAGTGCAAGTGAAGATTTAAGTTCCCATCTGGACACTTGTTCTAGTCAGCTTCAAGTCTTTATCCAAATTATTCAAATGCTCACTGCCTTCGTTTTTCTGTTCGTAAATCTCTAACCTGCCTGTTTGCTATTCTTGGATTAAAATCACTCTGTATAATACAGTGCCTGTTCCAGCAGCTTCTGCTGCTTGTACACATTTGGACAACTGAACTCTGAATGCATTCTGAGGAATATGGATTTTCCCAATCAGCCCAGGGCTGGAGTAATGGCACTGCTGTGGTGTAGCACGGTGCTTGGAAGCTGGGGAGAGCGTGGAAGTTTGTGCTCTGACAATGGGAAATTTGTGTGTAGTTACAGCTTCCTCAGTATTTTTCTGTTTTAAATGCAAACATATCAATTACTTCAAGTCCACCCTAAAATAAATAAAGATCATAAATATGAAGTCAAATAAGACCCAATCTCCCAATAAGTGCATTAAAACTGGCAGCCTGTTTTAATTTGTTATTCCTACACCTTTAGTTTGCCTGAGACAGCTTGGGTGTGCTGCCAGTGAATGCTGTGTGAACTCCTGTGTGAATGGACAGCGAGTTCCCCCCTGGCTGTGAACCACAGCCTGGAATTTCCTGACAGTTTTTCTCTGTGGTTCTGAGAGCAGCTTGCTGTCAGGGAGTGTTTCTTTTGTCCCTTCCCTACCCCATATGCTGTTTTCAGTCTCTATTGCAGCATTCTGGAGTATTTTGCTTTCCAAATGAGGTCCACGGGGTACACTAATAAGTTGAAACACCACAATATGCATCAGTTAGACATTATTGTAAGCCTCTAGCTCCAGCCTATGAATGCTACCAACAGTGAATTCATTCCTCAGATGAGCAAGTGTAATTTATAACTCAAAGCAGCACTTGAAACTATTTGACTAATAAAATGCCCTTCACTCGACTCCTCGGTTAAAGCCTGGCTGGTGCCAGCCTCTTGGCAGATGTAATCTCTCCAGGAAATCCTTTTCCAGTGTGCACTTAGCAGTAGAACCTGAGTGTGCTCTAATACACGCTTTACTCTCCACTCCCCAGTACTTCCCTAAGTTCTCCCACTGTCCCCGTCCCAAATGCCTGGTCCCATCCAGCAGCTTCCCCCCAAAAGGATCAGGTTTACCTGAGCAGCAGAGGAGCAGCAGTGCCTAAAATGGAGATTTCAATGGGATGTGACAGGGAGATTTTCCCTCTCATCTACGAACTTCTGTAGTTGCCACCTTTGGGAAAACAGCCTATCTACCAGCAGAAGGCTTCCAAATATCTTGTCTCTCAATGTGTCCAAGTATTTCTTGCTGCTTTCACAGTTCCCAGGAAGTTTTAATTACTTTTGGTTTTTAAATAGAGGCAAAGCACCAGAATTCAGCAACTACACAGAAACAAGCTGTCAGAAGGAAGTGGGTGTGAAGACCCTCTGAATAAACTCAACCCAAAAAAAGCCGAGCTTTCTCTCTCCGAACTTTATTTCACGAAGCTCCTTGTCCTCCCCACGTTTATAAAAACTCCTCTTGAAATCCGCTCTGCCTGCGCATCCTCGGCTGCCGTGGCTCCCCTGGGGCATGATGGCCATTTCCATGAGGGCAGGATGCTCCGGGTGGAGTGGGCGCCTTCTCTGTCATTTGGCAAAGCTCATCCCTCTCACCTGCTCCTCGGGAGAAAGCTGCAGGAGCCAGGCAGGAAAACGAGATCAGGGTTGTTGGGGCAGTCCCAGTGTTGTGCTGAGCCCTGGCCAGCACTCGGACAGGAGCAGCCCCTCTCTGGCCGTGTCCCCTCTGCTTTGGAATGTCAGGGATGTGCTGGAGCAGGCGTGCGGCTCTTCCTCCAGTGCTCGCTCATCCCTGCGCACCCCTGCCTGTGCTGCTGTGAAATCAGGGGCTTCCCAGCCTCTCCCTCAGTCCCCTCCATCGGACCACTCTGTCCTTGGGTGGTTTTTGCTTCTCTGAGTCAAGAACGTGCTGGGGAGACGCTCCTGTTCCCCTCCGGCTGCTCGCTGATTTCCCACGCTGCACTCCTGTTGTTTGCTTCTGTGGCAAAAAGAAAAGCGGCTTTTGCTGGTGAGGTCCACAGTTAGTTGTGGTAGGATCTTTTTTCCCCCTGTTTAAAATGTAAGGTCTCGCAAATTAAGAAGCTACAGCCTGTCTAGGTCTTATAGCACTCAGCCTCTGATTCATCAGAGAATCTCCTTGGTAACTACCAGTTCCTCTCTGATGATTTGCTACTAAAAAGCTCTCCCAATTTAAAGATAAAACACAGTGGAAGCAGAAAGAGGAGCCACACTATACAGATACCTTATACAGAAACATATGCCTTGTGTGCACGCAGCTATACTGGATATTTTCTGATGTGTGTGGGAAGCAGCCTCTCTGTGAGACAGCGTGGTATTACCCTATGGATGGCAAACGTGCCCCAGTTGCCTCATCTCTGCTAGAAATCCTTTTTGCTGCTCCAGGGTCAGTAACCCCATCTGCGGGGTAAATAATTCCCCAGGAGATGATGAGCTTGGCATTTAACGAGGGGCTCAGCAGTTCATGCTTTAATAAGCCAGATTTCTGGCCTTGCGTGGGACTGATTGCCAAGAACAAAGATTTGGAGACAGGGTGACTTTCTGCAGGAGGTGTGCTTGGTGTGTTTGATGCTGCCTGCTTGCCCTCTGGCTCTGGTAATGAGCCCCTGCTGCCTGACCCCCTCCTCACGCATAGCAAAGTGCTGTCTGCGCTCTGGTACTCGCTCAAGCTGCAGGGAAGGTGCTCACTGATTTTTTTTTTTTTTCTAGGAATCAGTATTACTGGAAAAGTTGGTCCAAGGTGAGGCTCAGAACACCCTGTGTTTGAAATGGTGAGTAATTGTGCTCAGAACGTCAGTGTAAGTGAAGGATGCCGGAGGCCAGGAAGCTCTGTGGTGAGAGGAGAGTTGCCTGGGGTTCCTCAGGGATGAGGGAATGGTTTTGGACTGCAGGTTACTGCTCGTGTTCTGCACGTCTGGTGCACCTACAGCCAGAAAGCTGCAGCTCCCTGTGCATGCTGTGCCTGTCCCAGCAGGACTGTCCTGCTCTGTGTGGGACTCTCTGATACTGAGCTCACGGACACAGTGAAGGGCACATCAAATTCTAAATGAGTGGAACCAAGCTGCTTCCAATTTTTTTTACCAGATAAATCAGGAATTAATATCACTCCTAGACTTCTCTTGCAAAACCCTTCCAGCAGCCCTTGGCAGAAGGGAACAGAGGGAGGATGAAGAGCAAGGCAGGCTCACAAGGCAGACACTGGGCAGCCCACACCCTTTTCTGTATTTCCTCACTTGCCTTATGTTCCATGGCACTCATTCCTCTGAATCATTGCAACAAACAGCAACAAAGCACCAGATCTGTGAGATGCTTTTCCATTCCTGAGAGAGGCTTTTGAGCTCACTGTGAAAGCTTGCCCAGCCCTGGGAAGCACCAGCAGCTGCAGGAGGGCTCTTCCAGGCAGCTCGGGCAGTAGGGAGATCATACTCCAGGGATGTCAGCAATTTGGGACAAAATCTGTGTCCCCATAAGGTGATGTGACACCTCTGATATCTGAGCAGGAGTTCCAGCATCATCTGCTCTGCCTGGGGAGGCCTGATCCAGCCCTGCTTAGATTCAGACCTGTGCTTTCAGGGTCTTCAATTTTAGCAGGAAAAAGCTTGAGTGTAAACGTGCTGCCCATACCAGCAAAGCCAAAAGTGCTCAGACCTACATTTATCAAGGAATATGGGTGACAATAAACTGGTTCTGATAAATGAGGGTTAATATATTCAAGCCCATTTTTGATGCAATTGAACATGTCAGGAACACGACCTCATTCTGATTAAGGGATGAGTTTTTAGATAATCAAAGTCCCGATAAGCAAGGTCTGACTTCCACCTCAGTCAGGAAGAAAAGGGGAGATTGACACTCATCCTTCCCCTTCCTGCTCTTCTGCTGCCACTGTGGATGCTGAGGCTTGGCATGGACAGGTGAGACCGTGCTGTGTGGGGTCAGGTGCTACTGCTTCAGGCTTGAAGGGAAATTACAAGGGGAAGCCTCTCCTCCACCTCTCTCCTGCCTTTGAGTTTCCTTCCTGAAGCTTGAAAGCTTTTGCTGCTATCAGATCTGTGAGCCTGTGCCTCTTGGTGGAAGGGAAGCAGATGGAGCTCCTGATGGGAGGGATGTCTGCAGGCATGTCCTGGCTGGCTTCATCTCCAGGATCCCTCCATGGAGGGAAGGATGGACAGAGGTCAGGTCCAGCAGCACTGTCACCCAGTGCCACTCTGTCACCAGAAGCCACCCGGCTGGGAAAAGCAGGATCACTTTTGTTTTGCCCAGGGGTAGCAGGAGCTCATCTCCCTTGGTGCCATGCCCCTCCACACAACTCTTCTGGAGCAGGGGATGCTCCCTTGAAGCCTGTCCTGACCTCTGGAGGCAGCAAGCAGACCTGAAGATGGACTGTTTACCTTTGCTGAAACTGGCTCAGCCAGATCTCAGTTTTTCTGTTATATGTTTTAGTTGCAGCGCTGTGGCTCGGACCGTGTCATGGGGAGAAGTGGAAAAGCATCAAAACCTGCTTGTTCCTCACCCCCCACCTGGTGCTGCCTCCTTCCCTTGGTTCCCCTGCAGATCCCTGCAGACAGCATCTCCTCAGCTGGGCCATTGCCCACCCTGCGTGGGTTTGGTTACAAATTCATGTTTATAAATATAAAAGCGGAGCTTACGTGCAGTGTTTTGCTCTTCCTATCTCCTTTGCAATGTGTCTCTATTTTGGGAAGTGGAACAAAGGTGTCTGCAGCTATTTATAGCAGAGGAAGGTGCACAATACCCTCAGCCTGGGTGGGCACGGGGCTGCCTGGCTGAGGGTGATGTGGGGTCCCTGCCATCAGAGATTGTGGGTTTTTTCTGCTTTTCTCTGTTTCTTCCCCTTTATTTCAATGGTTGGTCTGATGCTGAATAAGGGATGAACTTAAAGGACTGTTAATGGCATTAAAAAAAAAAAAGGCAAATGTGCAAAGCCTAGGCAAGTATTTTTTATGAATTGAATCTCTTGAGATGAAAGCTTCATTACTATGAAACAATGAACCTGCTACACTTTTAGTAGTACAAATGGGTTTCATTTGTATTAGGAAGATACAAGCTTATTATTTTTAGTTTCTGCCTGTAGTACCAGGAATGTTTAATGTGGTAATCAATGTAATTGAGGAACTGAAAGCACAGAAAATCACAGCACTCTCAGAAGCGATAATGACTGCGACTGCAGCATGGCCAAAAGGTCTGGGACATGGGCACAGGAGTGGTTAAAACAGACTCCTACCCCAAGTGTGGATCATGCCTTGTCATGCTGGGATCCGTGGCAGGGCAGTGCAGCCCTTGTACCCTCCCCAGTTCTGGGATCCTGAGCATCGAAGCTCAGAGCTGTGGGCTGCACTGGGATGGCTCTTCTGGAAGGACGCAGGGAGAGGAGTTTTTGCTTTTGCCCCCCAAACCCAAGGATGTGGAAGAGGAAGATTCCCCTCCTGGGATCTGGGGTGTCAGGACATTGGGAGCAAGCCTGACTGCAGAACTTGGCACCTATGTTCGAGCAGGTCTTTACTGAGTATTTGCGAAGCTGGATAGGGTCGCAATTTGGCCAGTTTGGCTTGGCTTTCTTTTTTTCTCCCAGAAATAGCAAAAGGCACACATTTGACACTAAAAACCTACTGTCAAATTCCCAGCTCCTCTTCCTAAGTACAGGGTTGCTAAAGATTTTCAATTAATTGCTTCAGAGCCCTTAACACAGAGAAAACACAGCATTTCCTCTCCAGGCCATTGCTCTTAAACTGTGATGTTATTTTTCACCCCAGAAACTCAGCAGCAAGCACCCACCACACAACTTCAGCCTGAATCCTATGAAAAGCACAAGCAGCAAATTCATGGGAGGACCTACCAGCAATAGGTTGGTCACCTATGACCCAGCACCATGGAGATCCTACTCTAGCTTTGGGGAGCTGCTGGTTGCCATGTACCAAATCCAGACTTTCCTGCACTTTCAGACAGTTTCCCTCCTCATTTCATCCCCTCCCTGACACAGCTGGGTGGTTTTTTTTGTGATTTACTGTGTATGTTAGTCCGTAGAAGAGGTGGAGGGAAGGAAGGCAGCTCCTTGTGTCTGCCCTGGTACCTGCCCCTGGGGCAAGGAGGTTGTGTGGGGCAGCTGGGCTCCACTTTTGGGCTGCTGGACATCAGGCTGGGTGGCGATAGGTGAGGAGGAATGCACAGAACCCAGGGCAGATTAAATATATTTTAGATGCAGCCTCCGAAGTGGCTAAATTCAGAGCAAGTCTAAAAGAAACAACAGCTTGCAAAGGTGCAGCCAGTTTTGTTTTCAGCCTTCTCCATTTTAATTTGTCTCACTTTGAGGAGGGAAATTTTCTGTGTTCAAAAAGTTGCCTTGTTCTAGTGGTCTCTAATAAATCAAGGCTGTAGACACCTAAAAGCCTTTGGTGCCCTCTGGAAATGCTGCTGGAGCTCTTTCCCCATGCCAGGACAGGCTCCCAGCTGGCAGCACTGGAGCTGGTGCCCAGCCTTGCCCCACGGTGCAGGGCTTCCTCCCTCTGCCAGTCTTGAACAGATAACCACAGAGAAACAAGGTTTGTCCATTAAATGAACTCACGTCAGTGCTTGCCATGAGTTAGATGTAAGCCTACTGCAATCAGAGTGTATTTTGAGGGAAATGACTGATGGCAGAGCCGAAAGTGCAGCCGTGGTGATGCACGGGCTGTGGTGTTCATGCTCATAATGCAATTGCTTACATTACAAAGCAATTAGCAGAGTTTAAAATTCCAATAGCATTTAGAAAGGCATATGTGCCTGGGGGTTTTCCATTTGCAGAGATGTTTCTTTTATTGTACCTACTTGCCTAGTAACTTCACCGTTTTAAACACATCAAAGTGTTTTAGAAATCTATTTGTGATCTTTGTTGAAAAACAAAGGCAATCCTGCCAGGTCCACACAGAACACTTGCTCTGTTGCAAGTGTGTCCTAAGGCCCAGTTGAGGTTTTGTGAGGTTTAATGAGGTAAAACCCCCTGCACAGCGTTCCCTGCTCCCTTTGGTAAATTTTGGCAGCACATCCTTCAGCTGGGGCAGCACGCCTCAGTGCTCTCTCTATCACTGCAGTGCCATCAGCTTTTCCCTATCTGTCCAGCTCCTCCAGGAGCAGCAGTCACTCTTGCAGTAAATTTTCACCCAGAACAGCACATTATTCTTGTGGCCTGCTGCTGGTGCTCTGCAGACAGCCTGAGGGGGTGGGAAGGGCAAACCTTCTCCATCAGCTGCTGAAGATGAAGTTTCTGGCTGATAACTGGAGGTGGTGCCGTGTTGGCTACCAGGGCTCTGGGCAGCGACAGCCCAGCCCAGGAGGGCCAGAACTGAACTGGGACCTGCTGGAGGAGATAATTCAGACAACACTTATCACTTAGCAAGGGACTCTCTACAAGGAGGAAGATTTTCAAGCCTGACAATTCTACACCTCCCAGTGGTGCTACAGTTCCCTCAAACAGCATCAACAGACTAATTGTTTATCACCGTTTGTGCAAAATGCATTTGAAATTGTGCAATTTCCACAGTAACCATAATCATCACCTTCACATGTAGGGATTGGAGTGTCAGGATGTTGTATGCTTGAGAGTACCACATGTACCTGTGTCCTTGTGTAAAGCACATCCTCTCCTGGCAGCCAGCCTGTTGTTTCTGGGCTTCCACTGCTTGGCTTATAAGCATTTGTAAAGCCTTGATTGCTCATCAATACCCTGGCACTAGACACATGCTTCTGTAATGTCTTTAAGGTTATGTGGAATTCTATTTGCAATCCCTTTCATAAAAAAATAACACAAACCACTTGCTGCTAAATCTGGCTGTCAGCAAGCAAACGCCAGGAACCAAAATGACTATTATTATTACTGCTATTTGTACCATTCCAAAATCCATTAATTTGCTTATTGCAGTGTTAGGTAATGAACACTTCTGCAGCAAGGTCACACCTCCATTTTACATCAAATAACTGTCTTTACTCATGTTTGATATATGAAGCATATTTCTTGCTTAGGGCATAATGTTTTATTAACATTATTTTCCTTTGTTCTTTCTTACAGATTGTCTATTATGACTCTAAATATTGCCTGCGTGACATCTCTTTTTAAATTCAATGCATAATTACATAAAACAGAAATTCATTTGATGCTACATTAATAAATCTCTCATAATTTTCTTTGAACAAGGGGACATGCTGCTATTATTTATCAGAAAACATGGATTTAGTTAAGCTTCATGGAATTTTGCAGTCACTGACATACATATTGGATATGGGCAGAGCAAGGATGGAAATAATGTGAACGAAAACTGTTCAGTTCAAGCCAAAAAGACTGATGGAAATAGTAAAAATAGTAGAGATATGAAAGCAAGAAGTACTGAAATAAGGATCTGGCATGGGAACTTGCAGGAAAGGCTCACTGCAGCTGCAGCTGCGCCTGGCTGAATGTCAGCCTGGGTTAATTTGCAAGGTGACAGATGTCTTGGGAACGGGCAAATGCTGAAGAACAGAGCTGGTGTCCCTGGGCCAGGTCTTCTTGTGGAGCCGAGCTTCTCTCGGGTGTCCTTGGAGCATCAGTGAGTTACTGCAGCTGTGGCTTTGGTGCTTGTCTTTAAGGATGATTGTGCAATCCTGCACCTTCGCAAAAAAAATGTCACCTCCCCTCCTGGCAGCACAAACAAAGTTTTGACTGACTGACCCTGTCCTGCTTGATCTGCTTCACCCACTTGAACTGCTCTTGGCTCACCTCTGTCTCTTTGAGCCCAATTTTCCCCTGATTGGCTGTGACCACCCATTGCTGGGCACCTCGGTGCTGTCAGCCACCGTGTCCAGGTGTTTCTGGTGTCCCCAGCTCCTCCTCCAGCGGGGCTGCTCCTCAATACCTCCCAGGTGACCTTGAGTTGTAACTTCACTGTCCCCTTGCTGTGGCTGAAGGAGTCTTAAGGGTGTTCACAACCATTATAGAATCCACCGTGCAAGGACAGAGCAGAAAAGAGATCCTCACACCCTAAACTTTGAATTTGCAGGCAGTAAGAGCTGCTGTTACTGTTTTGTAGATAGAAAACCTGCTGGTTGGCAGATATTAAGCGTTTGGCTCAAGGTCACTGTGAGTATCTTTGAAGTCACTTGATAAACACTTTGTTCTCAGCAAAGGATGAGCCTTGGGCTGTGATCTTATCCTGTAACAAAAACTGAGATACGTTCCTCCTCGTTTATTCTAGTCTGCTGGTGTAAGTTCCTCACAGTTAATAGTAAGTGGACGACCATTAATTGTGCCCTCTGATATATGTTTTTAATTTCTTTATTCATAATGAGCTCATTGCTGCAGCAGCAGGAGTGAAATATGTGATACTACTGGAATTTCTTTGCAATTCAGCATTAATTAATGTCCACTTCTCGCACAACGTTAATAATAACGAGCTTAATGTTTCAGAGGCTGTTGTGGAAAATTCTTCTCTAGCTGGCAAGAGCTGAGATTTGCATTTTAACCTTTTGTTTAAAAACGCCTCTGAAGGGCTTTGAAGTATTAGAGTGAAGTTGGATGTAGCACCCATGTCCAACCCAGCACCATGTAATTGGAATTCTGGTCTATCCGCTCCCCTTGTCCCTTCACATTTACCAGCTGGTGCAGGGAAGGACACCTCATTTCCACAAGGGCCATGATGAACTTTTTGTTAGGGAGCAGGTCTGTCATCCCTTATTCCCGTTGTTCCAGCAGGGTTTTGGTTAAATGCACTGTGGCACTTGCTACCTCTGACATCATTTGTGTCCCCTGGCATGGGATGGGCTCCTGGCTCTGCGTGGTGATTTTCCTCACCTGTCTGTTGCAATAACAACATGCTGCAGGTTTTATTGGTCTTTGTCCCTCTGGAGGATTAGACATGCCACTTAGCAAGACTGGCCATCCAGGGATAAAAATATGCCACTAAATTAAGTTGCTGTTTGCCTATAGTGTGAGATTTGTGGTAATACCATCACAAGGTTAAACCCCTTTCTTCACAGGTTAAAGAGGATGGATTTCCTGGCCTGAAATGTTGATTTTTCAGCATACCTTGCTGCTGTTTCATGCTTGTTCATCTCCTCAGCCCTGTCCAGGGGAAAGGAGGGGCTGGGTGTTTGCCTGTGGCTTTTGGTAGAGACTGGGGAACAGTCAGACTGATGGCTTACAAACACAGTGTATCCCTCTGCATTTAATGATATTCCTAGTTCAGCAGCAGGACTAGGTAGATTTTAGGCCCTCAGCACCACAGTGGATGTCTCTGCTATGAGGATTAAAGGAGCAACTTTCTGTCAGAAGTCAAAGGCTGTTGCATTTCCTATTCCTGACCCTTTAAAGCATGATGTGACCTTCTGAGTATACAAAGAGCTGAGAAATTCATAAATGCACACAGATTTTAAAAAAAAGATGCTGCTTCCTTTTCTGAGAGCCCTGTCAGGCTGTGTGAGAATGGGATGATGTTGCATGGCAAACTTGGGAGTTTCTGTGTGACCTTGCTGCTAAAAGCTTCATCTTGTGACACCAGGGCATAACACTGAAACTGTGCATGGACTCTAAATTTTTGCTGGTTTTAGGCTGTTGAACGAGCAGGTGTGGAAACTGCTGCTTCACTCTGCATGCTTGGAATGGCTTTCCCAAAAGCTCTTGCCATGGCCCAGGCTGGAAACACCCTTGTTTAAGGGCAGCCTGGGGATGGAACAGCCGAGGGGTGTGTTAGAGGTGTGTCACCTTGTCCCCGTGGTTATTTCTGACACCTTGCCTTGTGCACTATGTGTGCCTGAGCTTGAGAGGCTGCTTTGTTGACTGGGACAGATGCAGCTGGGAAGTCTTGCACCCCAGCAAGAGTCACTGCTTTGCTGCTTCTTTTCCAGCCCTGCTTTGCTGCAATCACAACCTAGATCCTGGACAGGCTGTGGGTTGGGAATAGTGAGACACTCTGAGGTCTCCATGCACAAGGGATGTACCAGGGACTGTGTTTGGCTGCTTTGCTCCACGAGGGCAGCTGGGGAACACTGCTCCTTTTGTGCCTCTGCACTGCCACATTGGAAAGAAAATGGGAGGTGACAATTATTGCAGTTCCCCACCCTTGCTCACCAAGGATTGGCAGGGAAATGGCACTCGTCACGGCCAAGCCTGCCATCTCCTGACCCAACAGCTTCGGTGGGAAAGCTCAGAGGGAGGGATATTGGATCCTGCTCCATCCTGCTTCACTGAGTCGCCATTAGGAAAGTTCCTTGCTTTTGGTTTTGTGTCTAATTTGGAATATGTGTAGATTTTGGTCATGAAAAATGAAATGTGAAAAACACTAATTACTGCACCCTGAGGGTAATGGCCTCAGTGTCCCCACGTTGCATCTGACTTTAGGATTAAGTGGGGGGCAAAATACAAATTCAGGCGGTAGCACAGGCTCTCCAGTAATTTACCATTCCACTTACAAATGTGTTTTGCAGAAAAATAAATACTTTAAACCTTTCTCTTTGCTACACTGACAAATATAGCTCTCCATTAGTATAATGTTGTCTTTCCAAAGCTCCCGTTCACATCTGTCTGTGCTGAATTCATACACAGAAATTTTTATGAAGAAATGAATTGCTAAAAATCCTAATGAATGTGGTTATCGGAGAGGCCGTTCCAATAAAGATAATATACATCAGCAAAGCTGGCAGGTTTTTATTGGGGCAGTTCTTCATTGAGTCCAGAGTAGATGCTGTGTGATAAATCTCGTTAGTGCTGTCACTCTTGGCCCTAATGGTGTGAATAGCCATTTAGCTTCCAAAACAGCAGAGCCATTCAGTGGCTTCTGGTTTTTGGCATCATGCTCAAATGTTCTCCAGCCTTTCCGGGCTTTTGCCAGTCTACCTGACTAATTCACCAACTCTTTTACAAGGCATGTGTTCCTCCTGCAATGTATCTTTTAACCTCTGATGTTCAGACTTTTATGATGCTTGCTCCCACTGCAGACACCTGGTTTCACGACCAGAGATCCAGGTAACACTTTGTTCTTAGAACACCTCTGTGGTTTGTTTTATATCTTTCCCTTTCAAAACCTTTTGAGCTGGATTCCTCTCTGGCTTTCACAGACAGTTATAGCTCTGGACTGAAATGGAGACCAAGAGACAAACCAAATTCTGTGGGGCTTTTGTACAGAGTACAACTGGTTCATTCATTATAGAGGATGTACTTGTTGAGCCACCCCCAACCAGTTGGGTATTTTTTGAGCATCACGATCTGTCTCATGGAGACACCCATAGCCTGAGGCTGTGAGTCCACAGCTTCAATGTTTGCTTGCTATCCTGATGACAATGACCTTGTTTGCCTGGCTGGGTTGAAGCTGTCGCTGTGTAATGCAGGGTGCACAAGCAGGAATTTAGAAACAGCCAAAGTGCTCGTGCTCCTTCCTTGCCGTGTGCTGTGCAGGACCTCTGGGTCTTAGTCCCACTGTGCCAGCTGCACTCTGGCAAGTGGTGGAAGGGTTTTTACATTTCTTCTTTTGTCAACAAACTCAGGTATTTGCAGCAGAGACAATATCTTACCGAGTTGTTTCGCATCAGTGGAGATCTCAGTAAAAACCAAAAAAATAGAAAAAATGCTAGAGAGTTTAGTGAGACTTGCACCAGCTTTGTCTAATGCTAACCTTGCAAGAAGTCCTTGGATAATATGAACTGGCTATTATTGCTAGCAGAGAAAATAAAGCTGCAGCAGTTTATACCAGCTGAGCACCTGGTCATTATATCTCATGTTGTAAAAGCCACGCTGGAAGCACAGGTTAAAATGGCTATTCATCTTTGATCCCTTAGCAATGTGAGAGTCTGTAGTAATCTCTAAGATTAGGGTAATAGAGAGCTCAAATTTTATATACAGTCTGCTAAACTGTGTTTACAAATCTTCCAGTTCAAAGAGGGAAGTGCTGCACGTGCAGTGTGGAGTGGGTCTGCCCTCCTCCCTGCCTCTGCTGGGCTTTTAAATGTCTGTATGTGGTGCCCTGAAAGTCTGGCTTGGCAGTGCTTGGGTGCTCTGAGCTGAAGGCTGACACTGCTGGCCCCAGCAATTTCTATTTCCAGGGGGAAAAGTGCAGCTGAGGAGAGGGTACCAGATATTTATGGAATTACCCATTCTTTGGGAACAGGCATGGAGCCAGGCTGCATTTGAGAGGCGATGTAAAACCAAGTTAGAGGAATATACTGTCATGCAGGACTGGAGTCGGTGGCTTTGCTGTTGCTCATGTTTCCAGGTGACTTTAATTACACTCCTATGCAGGAGAGGGTGTAAAACATGATGGCACAAATAAACAAAAACATCCAGCTAACAGGAGGCACAGTTGCAGATTCTTAGTTTCTAATCCAACATATGCTCCAGCCACTGTTTCTAGGTTCCCTGTGCATTAATACATGTCTTATAAAAAGTAATTAATGAGAAGGTTTTCAAATGCCAAAGCAGAAAGTTACTGAGACCAGGAACCAGCTCATTTTTGTCTGTCTTGGGCCAAGCCTGGGATTGCTCACCAGGCTTCAGTGGAGTGATGGTGTGTTTGCCCTGGGAGAAAAACAATTTGTCTGACCATCAAGAGAAAACATAATTCAGATTGCAAAGCAGAACAGAGTGAATTTTGTAGCTTGCTTGCTGAAATCTTGTTCTTTGAAAGTCTGCTCTGGTCTTGTGTAGGAAATAGCAAAAGAATGGATTTGGTAAAGGTCGGGGTGCTTCAGTGATGAATGGAAAATTTTCTTCCCTCACAGCTTGCAGTAGTAATTCTATGTATCTGTTCATAGGTTTCTCAGAAAACTATTTTCATCCTTCCAGCAATATTTGATACCCTATGTATCCTGCAGACTGCAGAAAATGTTTACCCTGTCTTATTTGCCCTTCTCCCAACAATGCACATGCACAAAGGAGAGTTTTGAAGTGATTGTGCCTTTTGATTGACAATAAAAATCTTTTGCTATGAATTCTGGCAAAAAGTTCATGGTCCTCAGAATGCTTTACAGTTTATTCTCATTTCATTTGCATGACTAAACAGTGGTTCTGCATCGCTTCATTACAAAAGATTTGCAGAGCTTCGAAAGTGTTTCATTGCTGGAGAAAAATCCAGCAGTAAATCCAGCTTCCATGTGTGGTTAAATTGCTTTAAGCTGAAAACCGCAATAGTAACAATTCTTTTCATAGAGTCATAGAATGTTTT
>VYZR01080244.1:13265-29837 GCA_013400675.1 Oxylabes madagascariensis | reverse complement strand
TGCTTCTGTGCTGGCACTGAGCCAATTGCAATGAGAAGGCTATAGAAAATTCTAGTTTAAGTTCCTAATATATCTAGAGGTAAGATGAAACTCTTTCCCTCATATAGAAAACACCTGCTCAGGCGTGGGGTGCACTACTACAAGAGTGAGCCACTATTTTAAATAAATGCAAATAATACTGCGTATTATTATGTCTAGAGGAAAACAGCTATCCCACTAAGAACACCACCAAAAATCAATAATCAAGCCAAACTCACATCCTCCATTGCAATGTAGCTTCCCAAGGAATTTGTTCGTTTAAGTGAGGGAAGTTTTGAAAAGGTGTTCTGCAATTCCTTATGAGTTATCAGCCAAAAAGAACTTGAACATGCTCTTTTACCTAACAAACTAACATAACCCATATAAAGGATGGCCACAGCAAATTATATGATAAGCCTTGTAACACCCGGAAGAAATTATCATTTAAAGTTACTTATGTTAGATGGACTCTGAAAACCTAGTAATTGATACTGGACTTGGGTCCCCCATAGGAGACAGACATTTTAAATACCGTTTCCTGCTCTCAAAGTGCTCATGTACAAATACTCAGTTATTCCTTGTTTAAAACAGACCATTTCTTTTTCTAAAGCACAGGAATATTGCTTCACATAATAGCAAGAACTTTTGAAGTATAGCAAGTATTTAATTCTCTAAAATGCCAAAGGAGCTTTTACGCCAGGAAAGCAGCAGTAAGTTGGGAAATACAGAAGCTGATCTATTTTGTTCGTATCTACATCCTTAAATTCATTCCCCGGGCTGCTTCAACTTATGTAAGGTGTGGTGCAGCATTAGGGTCAATTTCATGGTACCTCTCCATCCCAGACCTAGCAGCTACCCACATTAAAAACACCTCAGCAACAGCTCAGATGAAGACCACAAACTTTGCTCAGCTGGGGAGCCAGAAATGAAGTCTATATGCTGGACATACTATAAAAAGGCTATAGCGATGCATGTCCTAAGTTCACTTTTTTTCTCCAGGCAAGTAGTAAGACTGATGGCTCCAAGTTTTGCTGAAGGAGTTAGTAATAATAAAAACATTGTCACACATCCTGCTACAGAGTGCAGACTCCACAGGCCCAAAAAGCAGCAGCTTTAATGGCTTTCCTAAGTAGAAAGAAGCCCTCAGGAGTGGCCCTAAACGTCAGTACAAATGTACCTCAAAGGGCTTGCAAGAATGGAATTTTCAAAAATTCAGGAGAAAACTCTGCAACACATGCACAGTTGACATTAAATGGAAAATAGCCTGACTCAATTAGAGGAGATCCTTGTGGAACAGCAAAGACACCTCCCCAAACTTAGTGTACTCTCAATCCATCTAAAACCTATTAGGTCCTATAGGATTTTGAATTTTCTTGCTAACTATACTGGCCAAAAATTTTACTCTCCCCTTCTCCCACCAGTTCAACATGAGACAGATTCAAAAACATGAGTATTAGGATTACAGGCTGCCAAAACTAGAGACTATTAGAAAGAGTTATGATAGGAAGCAAAAGCTAACCTTTATAAACCACTCTAACCCTATGTAATCAAATCAAATTTCTGTTGTAAAAACCAAACATATTAAGCTGTTCAAATAATAGGATATCTGCCAAAAAAGTCCATTCAAGGATTTTAATCTAGCATTTGCTCTAGTTAGTCAAGTGTTTGTGAGTGTTTGCTGAAGACCATTAAAAAAAAAAAAACAACATGGCATTAAAAGCTAAACTTGATGGTTCAGTTGACCCAGCCTACATAAAACATTTGGATATGTTTTCCTTTTCATGTTTCATTCTGCTATCCATAAATCAATAAAAGGGTCAACACTTTGCAAGCATTCTATCTCACCTCATATGTTTTCCAAAAGAAGTCTGTAGGGAGTCTCTGTACTCAACCATACTCTGCACATGTTTTATGAACACTGCCCCTCCTACCTATCATGCATAACCCTATTACTGCACCTACATGAAACCTGATGAGGTGTTCACCCCAATTACAAGTAGTGCAAGTGAGGAAAAAGCACTATGTGCTAAGTAAAGATGGCAGAAGAGAACAGTAGATACAGAGCAGGGATTTGATTCTTGCATGACTACTATTTTATGAGGCCACACAGTGAACTGCTTTTCAGCTGCATCGCTCCAATTGAACAAATCTTGCCTGAGGTCTCCCCACTCACAAAGCAGTTTCTGCTATGCCTTCAACTCCGTCCAATGTTCTTCTTCCAAATTATCTTCCTTCCACTACATTTCTAATATTTACCCATTTTTGCAATTTCACAAGCAGTAGAGAAGTCCAGTACAGTCAAGTTCACATCATCTTGACTGTTACCACCATATCAACCTTACAGAAAAATTTACTTGGCTCCAAAACAGCTCCCTCCAAGTAGCTCAACAATATCTCACAATTGAGAAAGCCCAAAAGCCAGGCTAACCTGTGCTTACAGAGTTTCTCAATCCATGTCATACTGCAATAGAAGTGATCAAAAAATATGACTGATTTGGATCCTCCTCATCAAAGGGAAGGTGGTGGTGTGGTGATGAAGCCTGGAAGACTATTCTCACATAAAAACCTCTTACATGAGCACACAGGCTCCACTGAATCAGATCCAGACTCTACGCTAGAATATTTTTCCTACTATAATAAAACAGAAAGGAGTTTGAGTTACCTGAAATTCTGTTAAAATTATTAGCATTACTAGAATATAAAAAACCCTTCAAATGTTAATAGTAAATATAATCTTAAAAAATATATTTCAATAAAATAGAAAGAGTACTTCTCACTTCACAAAATCAAAACACTTGTGAATGAAGAACATGTAGTAAGTTTTTAATATGAATCTCATGAAGCTTGCAGCATCTCAGATGACCAAAGTAGCTGTCAACTCTCAAGAACACATTTAGTACACAATCTGCTGCCTATTTTCCCAGCAAGAGGTACCAGCAGGGAAGCAGTAGCCAGATGAATTACCTGGGTGGGCACTGGTAATTGATATTATTGACACTATCCTCTTTACACAATTTTTTCCCCTCTCCTTATGAACACCAACTTAACATGCTTTTATTCACGTCTTTTTTCATCACCTGTTGCTCCAGTGTCTTAACATGCTCTGGTTTTATTTGTATACGCCTTCCCTCTGTCACTCAATCCCGGTTTATCCTCTAACATCAATCACTATTTACAGTCCCTCCTGGTGTTCATATTCTTCCTCAAAAAGAAGAGATTAAACTGTAATATAAAAACTGGTGGCAAACCAGCTCAGGAAACTAAAATGTTATAGTATTTTAACAATTTACCTCACTGAATTTACTATGACTGCTTCATAGCAAGCAAGAAGAAAAAAATAGGACTGGACAGTGGGCAACAGCAGAGAACTACTCCAGAAGTCAACTATCAGATCAGGTAACTTCAACACAAACCTACAACCTCCAGTGATCGATCAATTCCATACACCACTTTTACGTTCACTTCAGTCATACTTTGAATTTTAAGGAAGGCTTCATGTCATATTTATAGATGCTAAATTATGTTTTCATTAATGAAACAAGTCTATAACAGCTCAAGGATCCATCTGGCAAACATGATTTGAACACAGCAAAACCTGTATATCTGATGGTGCCTGAGATAAAAATCTCAACTTCCTTCAACCTGCCTGTCTCTGAAACTCAAGCAGTGATACTGACCTTAGGTTTATTTTCACCAGTTCATCCCCATTCACTAAACTCCACTAACGCTAGGTTATGGTATCAGTGATGGGAAAGTGGATTGCCATTATATCTATAATCCATATTTGCTACCAGGACAATTACGTTACCTCAGAGCGAGGTACAATAACCAATGGTCACCCCTAATGGCAGGTAAAAAGCCAGTGGCTTGAGCAATCAATGCTGGTGGTTTGGAAGAGCCAGAAATGTACGTGAGATTGTGGAAGTGCTCTTCAGTACCAAGAGCTGTCAGGGATGTAGAAAACAACATTCCCGGCAGGAGAAGGTAGACAAATGGAACTGACCAAGCCCGCACTGGTACACCATCCTGCACATGCAAACTGGTATGGAGAGGGTCTCATGCTCACATATATCAGCTTTGGTATTCCAGCCTAAGAAAGCTTTCACTAAGGTAACTGGTATTAATCTGGTTTTTAGGAAGATGTTAAAATTCTCAGGGGAAAGAGAAGTTTGATCTCATGGGATATGATTAATGATTCAGATACAGTTCTCACATGTGTGGCCTAATGGTAAGAACTTTACAAACAGAATGAATGTACTATTTTGACAGTACTCCCTGAAGACTGCCTATGTACCAAAAGTTGTTATCATTTCACTTGATAGCAGTATCAGAATGCAACGGTCTTGCTAGATATATATATATTATATGTATACATATGCACACGTACAGATTATTTTTTATACATATATATACACACACATATATATATATATATGATGCAAGCAGCTGAAAGAAACAGCATATGGACATGGCTGGAGCTGTATTTAGAAAACCAGTGCACAGAATGCAGCCCCTGTTCAAGGGCTCCATGATTTTGGTTGCCTTGGTTCTACAGACAGGTTGGCATTTAAGGCAACATCTGACAGTAAGAATGCTCGCACTTGACAACTGAGTTAAATCTGCAGTTGTACTTTCATGTGCAGCTTTCACTCTGCACTTGTGGGTACGCAGCACCAAAATTAAGCTCTTGGTCCACCCAGCTGCCAAACCAGCCAACAGATGAACCAACTTTCAGACATGAAATCTGTCCATTCCAATGTGCCATCACTATCCATGTTTCAAGTTCTTGGCCTTAGAATGAAATCCTGGAATTAAATGCTGGAGGCCTGTCAATGGCACATCCTAATGTCAGTGCCGCCTGACTTCATGTATCAGCTCACCTGACCTAGAAGCTGCCCAGAAGTACACACATTTCTCAAAGTCTCTGGATCAGTTCAACTCAAGTATGGAAAGTAAACATGACATGAGAAATAAATCAAAAAGTGAAAATACTGCACAAAATAGGTAGTCAGTGTGGAAAAAAAACCCCAGTAAACCTAGTCACAGTGTACAGGTCACAAGTTCTTAAGCGACAGCATGGTGACCTCAAAATACCGGTTTGGTTTTACCTTGCAAGGCATTGTATTTCAATGGAGATCAAAAACCAAACGCCATCCTCTCTCTACTGCTTTGGCCTATCGTACTACATTTGGGTCACTTCTGGAAGAAATGCCAACACAACTGAGTCTCAGAGGCTGATTTTACAGAGCAGCAAATCTCCCTTCTATCCTAAATCAAAACCTAATTTTACTGTCAGAAAGGCAACTCAAAAAGGATGTTAGGAAAAAAAAAAAAAAAAAAAAAAAAAAAAAAAAGGTGGTATTTGATTCAATTAGCATGTAGAAAACCCAAGGCAATTCTACCTTTCTTCCCACCCTTCATGGTTTCATATGTCCATACCAGGAAACTAGATTCCTAAGTAAATGAAAAAGCTTTCTACACCTTAGAGGCAACAATATTTTTCCATTCAAAAGAATGAAAGATTTGCCTAATGCTCCTCATTTTATCAGATATACCTCAGTTTCCTCTCTGGAGCACAAAACAAATACTAGAGAATAGGTAACTGACTTTACAACACACTGCCAGATATCCTATGCAAGCTTGACAGGAAAAGCCAAAAGAATTGAGAAAAATATCAAACTGTTCCACAGCAAAGTCTACAGCCACTGTCCTGAAAAAAAAATCCAGTTTACCTGACAAAGCTGCTAAGGAAGTGGTTAAAAAAAAATTACAAACAGAGCACTGCTGCTAGTCTTTTCATAAGCTCCTTCCCCATATTAAATTCAGACTTGTAAGATCCTTGCAACTATGAAAAACCATTCCTACCTAGTTACTCCACACTGTTTAAGACAGCAACTTCATTTTTTACTCTTTCCAACAATTTCGCTGCTGCAATAGAGAAAGCCCTTTGTTTTCACTCAGTTTCTACCATTTTAGGTTCTCTGTCCTACTAATTAACTTAAGTGCATTTGCCTCTACCATTTCTGGCATGCAGCAACACGACACTGGCATGATTCTTGACATTTCAACTGCTTCTCACAGACCTGCATTAAAATCAATGAGTTTTGTCAACTTCATCTATTCCCTAATTAACAAGGGTACATCCAGCAGCACAGGCAGTAATGCCTTCTGTTTGTGTACTCAGGAAGATGACTTTGCATCAATTTACACATTGCTTTAAACAGGAGTTTATCTTTACAGCTAGATCATTACTATGAACTTAACTCCCATAGCACCATTTTAGTGTCCTTCAGGGTTTAGAAACAAGTTACGCAACTCAGCATTGTAAAATTTTCGTTTATCCAACAAGGATGAGTCTTGATTATAAAAAATCAGATAAAATTTACAGAAAAAAGTAGGTTGCATGCTTAAAAGTTTCCTCTATAATAAAAAGGAAAGCCTTTATGCTTAAATTTAGATTAGAACTACTCCACAGGATACAACCTCAGGTTCATAGTCTCATTGCAGATGTATTTGAACTATGCTCCCCCTCATTCTTAACTTTATTAATAGGAAGTTTGCACTTCTTCCATTCATTTATGTTTGCAAAAAAACACTTAAATCATGGGCAATTACTCGACATTTTGAAGATATTTTGAGATACTTGGCTTTCACATCACAAAGGTTTATTACTTCACAGAGCATTTTAAAACAAAGCAATTCCTTGTTCTCTATCCACTATTCTGAGCCATGATTTGTGAATGGATTACATTTGCGGGTGGGAGGGAGAGAAGTGAGGGGGGAAAGCCAACCAGAAAAGAGGAAGTCGTGCTTTTGAAAGTATCAAAGTATCTCATGCTTTGCAGAGAAGTACAATTTCAGCAACAATTTTAGATGACGTTTAGCACAGAATATCTAGCGTGCATTTCAAAACGAAGCATCTCCTTCCTTCGTGCAATTAACAGTGAGACCCAAGACGTGAAATTTTAAATTAAAATCTGACAATTCACTATTGGTGAGTCATCTGCCACTTACTCTACTTAAAGTTCTAACAACCTCACGGATTCCCAGGATGAAGTAACCAGCAGCATAAAAATTCATCGTCACGTTTTAGCATTACAACAGCCCTGCCCCACAAGTCTTCTCATCCTTCACTTTGCCTTGCTGCAAGGAACGAGTGCAGCATTTCTTGATCTCATGCATAAAATGGTTTCGGTCCCTTTCAAGAGGGAAAAAGAACAGACGGCTTCTATAGGAGGGAAAGCAATCTTTGGAAAAAATCAAGATGTGTGGGAAACAGCAAAAGTCCTTGGGCTCAGAAACGCACCTTCGGAACACCTGGCAGTAAATCAACGTCAACCATTTCGCTGTAATCCCTCAAGTCACTTTTATGAAGATTACTTCCTGCAGCGCATTCCTCACCCTGCTCCCTCCCCGGCCGACAAGGACTCTAGTAAAGACCACTTCGGGAAGCCGCACCGCACACACGGGACCGGCGGCGCGACAGCGGGACCCGGACCGGGGCGCGGGTCACGCCTGCCGAAACTATTTCGCTACCAGCTCCCGACTCCTGCCCGACTCCCGATTCCCTGCCACAGCCTCAACTTTCCCCGTGCCCCTCGGAGAGTCCTGCCGCAACTCCAAGGGATGCGGGGGAACTGCCGCCGCCCCCGTTCCCGAGGTCTCCGCCGCATGGACACCCCAGCGCCCGGCACCGCCGCTCGCTCCCGGCGCTTCCCTTCTCCCGCGCCGCGGCGACGACCCCCCATGCTCCCTCCGACCTGCCACAGCGTGTCCCGTCCGCACCGCCTCCCTCTCTCTCTCCTCGCCTCCCTCCTCGGCTCCCGGGGCGGCCGCGGCCGCCGGCTCCCTCCGGGGAACAGGCAGGGGCCCAACTTCGGGGGGCGGCGGAGCGGGGGGCGGGCGGCGGGGCCCTCCCGCCGTCCCCGCGGCCACGGCGGACGGAGCCCGCGGGTGTCCCCCGCCGCGGCTCCTGGCGCGGGTCTTTCCCGCCTCCCCGTCCCGCACGGCGGCGGCGGCCACTGACCAGGGGTCGAACTCGTGGATGATGCTCTCGAAGCGGATGACGGCGAAGAGCCGGGAGCTGAATCCGGCCAGCCAGGCCAGGAAGAGGATGGTGAAGGAGAGCAGGGACTGCCAGCCCGCCGGCTGCGACAGGCCCCCCGACAAGCCGCCGCCCGCCCCGGCGCGGCTGTGCAGCGGCGCCGCGGAGTTGGCGGCGGGTCTGTGCTNCAGGGCGCGCGCGCGGCGCCGAGGGGCAGCGCCGGGATGGGGAGGGGGGCTCTGCCAGGAGGGGGCTGCGGACGGGACCCGGGCGGGACGGAAAGGAGCGGATCGCGNCCCGGCGCGTGCGGGGAGGGGGAGGCGGAGGAGGGGAGGAGAGGAGGGAGGAAGGGCAGGGGGCGGGGAGCTCGGCAAGGGGCGGGGCGGAGCCCGCCCGCTCTTACTCGGCGCTCCTCGCTGGCCGCCCGCCGCCTCCTGGCGCGCCCGGGCTCTGCCGCTGCCTCCTCCTCCCGCCGTCGCCGTCCCCCGGTGCGGGAGGGGGCACGGCGCGGCGCGGGCGAGCCCGGGGGGCGGCGCNCGGACGGGACCCGGGCGGGACGGAAAGGAGCGGATCGCGTCTCCCTTCCTCCCTCCCTCCCTCCCGAGAGGGCCGTTTGACATTGCCGCCCCTCCGGAGCGGGAGGAGCTACCGGGGGAGGGCGGGGCTCCCAGGAGAAGGCGAGGGGGCAGAACCGATCCCCTCCGCTAGCGCCCTCCCAACAGGAACTCCCGTGACGGCCTGTCACGGAGCGACAGGTATTTAAAAGGGGCGGGTCATCCCCGAGCAGCCAATCGGAGCGGCACGGCCCCGCGCGCGTGGAGCGTCGCGCCCGTTACCCGCCGTTGGGGCAGTTGACTGGCAGTGGTTTGGCCCAATTGGAGCGCGGCGTGCAGGTCACGTGGGCAGCCCCCGGCGCCGTGCCCGAGCTCTGCGGTGCGTGTGGGCCAGCGGGTGGTGCCACTCCCGGCCTGCTCTGGGGCGGCGAGGAGCATGCCGGGAGTTGTAGTCCGGGATGCGGGGGCGAGGCGAGCCCCCGAGCGTGTGGCCGGTAGCACCATTTGTCAGGAATGTTTATTTGTCCCGGTGGGAAGTGCGTTGGCTGGCTCTGAGGGATGTGGGAGAGCTTCGCTCTCATGCAATTGAGAGGACTAGCTTGGGGCAAGGTCAGGAAGAGCCCTGCATGTGCCACTTGCCTCAGCTGGGAGCACTTCTACAGAATCCATGTGTGATCAGTTAGGTCGGAAGAGACCTTTGAGGTCATCGAGTCCAACCTATGGCCGAAAACCACCATGTCAACTCGACCATGGCACGAAGAGCCAGATCCAGTCTTTTATCCTTAAAACACCTCCAGGGATGATGACTCTACCACCTCGGTCAGGCGCAGTGACTGGCAAATGGACACTTTGGCTTTGTTGGGGCATCTCCGAGCAACCTGTTCCAGTGGCTCACCACCCTCACAGTAAAGAATTTCTTCCTAACATCCAATATAGACCTACTTTCTCTCCGTTTAAAACAATTCCCCCCTTGTCCTTGTACCTGCTTTGTAAAATGTCCCTCTCCAGCTCTCTTCTAGCACCCCTTTAGGTGCAGGAAGGTGCTCTGAGGTCTCCCTGGAGACTCCTCCAGGCTGAAAAGCCTCAGCTCTCTCAGCTGTCTCCATAGGAGAGGTGTTCCAGCCCTGTGATTATTTCCGTGGGCCTCTGGACTCATTCCAACAGGTCTGTGGCACTGCTGTGCTGGAGACCCCAGAGCTGGATGCAGCCCTCCATTCGAGTTGTTCCTTTAGTTGAAAGCTCTGTTCAACAATCCTTAGAGAACGTAACTATTTTTCCTCAATCTCTGCATTAAGCCAAGGGGTGTGACTTGGTCACTGTATTTGAAAGCAGAGTAACTGTATTGTCAGGTGTGTGTATATATGTTTTGATCTGAGCACTTTGATACGCTGTTGCTCCTAAAGGACTCCATTTTACACAGGCACAGAAGGCGCTTTGGAAAACTTCTGGAAGATTTTGAGGTTCAGTTTTGCTGAATCTGGCCTTTAAAAGGCTAAATTTTTGTTAGGTAGGGATTTTTTGTTTGTGTTGGTTGCAGTTTGTTTGTTGCTGCTTTTCTAAACACTGTATTGTTTCTTATTCTTGTTTAAATAGGCCAATAATACGTTCAAGATAGACTACGTTAGACATTTGCCTCTTTTCTAGTGTTGTCAGTGAGGCTTTTTTAATGAGCTGACCAACTGGCATTTCAAGTGAAGGATTTTTTTTTTTAATTGGCTCATGAACGCAGAGCAAACGCAAGCAGAAATTTGCAACTATCAAGTGTTTTCTAAAAGGTACTGGCTGATTTTACAACAGGCTCAGTCCTGGTCTACTTTTCTGAATTTCTGTTCTCTCAGTTGGCATCCTGTTTTTGGTAACAGCAGTTCAGGCTTAACGATGCAGCAGAGGAGCTGTTTCAAATGGCAGTGTTGTACGCTGAGAGAATACCTTTGTATTTTCTTTCCTTCCTGGCCGTTTTTCTAGATGTTAAGGAGCCAAAAAGGGCCCATGATTTATATTAGCTAGGGAAAAAAATGTGTATTTCAGAGCTTTTTTTTTTTTTTTTTTAATGTATAATTTACTACCATTGTTAACTTTCCTTGATTTGGAATCTGATTTATTTAAAAATTATTGCAGATCATGGTGTGGATAAGGTTATATGGTGTTTACTTTAAATTTCAGTGCTATAACTTTTACTTACAACAGGGAGGTTATATCATTCTGACTGTACTGTCAGAGTTAGATCAGACAATTTTTTGAGCATAGACAAGCTCAGACAATGTGATTTATTTGAATGCTGACTAATGGCAAAGTGTTTCATTGTCATTGGTAACAAATGATATTGTTGCCAATTCATTTCCAAACTGTTCTAAAGACTGTACACTTGAATATCTCAGAGCTCGGGCAATGAAATTTAGTGGCAGCAAAAACACAGTTCTAATAAAAGCTTTTGTTAATGTTTCTGTAAATATATTGTTTGAATTGAATTAAGGCTTAGTAGTCTTATGCTAAAATTGATCAAACTAATGCACACAGATGGAAGCAACTCCTATAGGTAGTTGGAAGGATTCAGTGGGTTTGGTACTATACTGCCATGACAGTAATGCAAAGTACATTTCTGTAGAGGAGAGGCAAAATGTGCCTACTGGAAACTGCATTTGACCCACACTAATAGCTTGATAGGGAAGGACATTTTCCATTTATCTCTTTTTATTTTATCTTATGCTATTTTATTTTTACTTCCTCTGTTGCCCCTCCACCCCGCCCCCACCCCCTTTGATTTGTTTCAAGGTAATTTGGTTTGATTTGTTCCACTGTGTGTGGTGGTGCATTCTTTGAACACAAAACCCTGCAAAAATGTCCACATTAGTGATTGAGGAGTTGACTTTGCATAGTGATTACGAACCATTTTGTGTATAGAAAATCAGTTTCCTATTCTGAGCGTGTAAAATAATGGCCAAATGCCTTAAGGAAAGAAAAAAGTCTTTCATTTCCAAGCTTCCTTAATAATGGAATTATTCAGGGGATAATGCCAAATGTGGAATTCATATTATGGTTGTACCAACTAGAAAATCTTGTAAGCTGTGGAGCTGCATATAGGAAAATGTCAAATGAGAGCTTTTCATTCCTCAACAGAGCTACCATGTGTCAGTACTGCTGAAAGAATGGCAGCAAAATTCCTGCAGAAAAAGCTGTACCTGGACACATCCAGGAAATCAATTGTTAATCAAAACTAGAGACTCATGGTTCATACTTCTCACCAAACTTCATTAGCAACAGTTTGGCAGTGTTCAGTAACAGGAGTTAGACACCTTAGTTTAGAAAGCCTTTTGAAGAGCAGTTCAGGTTTGAAGTGAATAGACAAGTCTCTTAAACAGTCTTTCCAACTTTGTGCTGCTGCAGCTTGAACAAGTTGTTAAGCTTGGTATTAAGATATTTTGAAGATGGCTTTAGAAATTATTGATACAATACCTCCTGAAATGAAGAATATTAAAATAGTAGAGTTAAGCATAAATTGATGTGGTGGAGGATACTTGATTTTCAACTATGTGCTCAGATGGTCATTGTTTAAAAATGTTCATATGAGAGAAAACATAACCCTGTTGCCTGAAATTATCTTTGGGAACCTGAAGTTTAATAAACTTAAAAAATCACCATCTATTAGTCTCCATATAGACAAAAATGACATGAGTTTACTCTAATTGTAAAATGGATTTAAATCAGCTGCTGCGACCCTTTGTGGATATGTGTAAATCACTTAAGCAGTGATACAGGATGGTCTATAAAGAGTTTTGCAGCTTGGTAACTAAAATGAGGTTTGTAATTGATTTGAGTAGAAATTGCACAAGTGGTGTGTTTAGACAAGGCCTTCATCTGGCATTTAATTCAATAACAGGAGAAACTCAAACCTTACAGCATTTTATTGCTGATTCCTCCTCCTCTTTTCCAATAGTTTAAATGTGTTGATGTTGCTCCTCTCCTTCTTCTGTCTTAATTATCCTGCTTCACTTGCCTTTCCCATGACCTGTACAGTGGTAAAAATCACTACAGTCTGCATGCACAGACCTGCTTTTAGCTCTCCCTAGCCAAGCCCTGACATAATCATCTGCCACCATGACCTTTTGCATCAACCTGCCTTTACTTCTTGTGAAGAAATGGGGCTTTTCCATCTGCTGCGCCGGTGCCAGCCCTGCTAAATCTTCATCCCTTGTTAAAAAAACTGAGGGAGAGGTACACACTGGGACTTTCTTTAAATAAATAAAAAAATGCCATATTCAACATTCTACATGTGTATTTTCTAAGCCACATACATAAGTGCTGCGCAACGTTTAAAACCTGTGAACCTCTGAAGTACCTATCTTGAAACAAGTTTTGCCATCTGTAGTGTTTGCAAGCACCTTAACCAGAATTTGGTTGTTTTTGACAAATGCTGCCCTCAAATGTTTTTGCAAAACTTTAATTTTATTCCTTCTGGTAAGAAGGAAAGTACAGTCTTAGGGATGACCAACAAAAAGTTTTAAAAAAGGCCATTTTCTTCAGGAACATCACTAAATGGCCCATCTGAAAAATGATGTTTAACACCTAGATATTGTAGAAAGTGGGCCTTATTAAAATGTTTTGTTGGAACAGCAAAGCTGCTCTGGGAACCAGCTGGAGGGTAAAGCCAACCTCTGGGGAGTGGAGTGAAAGCTATATTCAGTTTAAGTATATGAGATCTCTCACTGCTTAGTTGCAATGAAGGTGAATTTTGTTGAAGTGAGAGGGGAGAGCAGAGTACAGGAAAGAGGCAGTCTGCTGTTTGCTCTAACGCTGCTGTTACAGCATCAGGGTAAGACGTGTGGAAACAGCAAAGAACAGAGGGGCAGAGAGGAAAAAAAATATCTTTAAGTTATTTAAAGCCTGTTGAAATCAGTGGGAGATTTTTCTTGGTAGCATGTTGATCAACCTTGAGTTGAATTTTTCTTCATTGCCTCCCTCACCAGAACATTCTACATAGTTTCTAGTAGCAACTGAATGTAGGGGAAGGGGAAAAGATTTTATTTGCACATTGTCTGTAAATTGTTGCCATAATTCATTAAAGCTTAGCTCTTCTGATTTTAGTTTGGCTGATAAATTTGAGCGAGCTGTTAAAGTTGGAAAATTCTTCTGCAGTATCAAATACTTTAGTGCATTATCTAATTCAGTCGGCTTAAAAAAAAAAAAAAAATAGAAAATCGTGTTGTAAAGTATCAGCAAAGAATTCCCCATGCCTGGAAATTTCACTGTAAGTATTGTGCAGTATTTTTCCATAATTGGGTTTGCAGTCTAAATATCCACAGCCTTGAGGAAAGAGAATTTTACAAAAGGTTGTTTCTATTGCTTTTCTCTTGGTAGCAATTCAGACTAATTGTCTCCTTGCTGTTTTCTAGACTACTTGTAGGTATTTTTCTGGTCAACTGCTGCATTAATAACTGCATTAGAATTGCAAAAGAATTTACGTCACACTGTTGTGGAATAAACTGTGCCAAAATGCACTACACAATACAAAACAGGAGCTTATTTTATTGGTGCTTTGGGATAGTGTAATTTCAAACCATCCTTGCATGTATATCTGAAGTGCGGACTCCATCACTATCAAGAAGAGAACACAGCAATGACTACTTTGACTTTTTATGACTTGAATTTCTTTGGTTTCTGCAGTGGCATCAAATGATTAGAGGCTTCAGAAGTGAAAAACTGATGTATTGAGGTGAAGTTACTACGAGGTTTTTACTGCCTTCTGTCCACATATGAACTGAGACACCATGTTCTGTGATATATAATCTGCAATCTTCAGTTCAGGCCTTCAGGTCCCCAGCAATCTCTTTTTGCAAATGACTCTAGTGCCCAAATCCCAGATTTATTGTTATCCAGTTAAAATTTCTGGGGTGATTTGTTTGTTTTTTTTTTTGTTTTTTTTTTTTTCCCCTTATCATATGTGTTCTGAAACAATGAATCTTAATGTTTAAAATCCTATCCTGGGGAAACTGACCCTGCAGCAATTAATCTAATCCTTACTGGTAAACTTTCTTCCTATGCCTTCCTCTCTTAAATATTTGTTCCACTTTGTACATCTTAGAACATTGTAATCCCTATTGATACTCTATGCCATTTCCTGATACATCCTCCCAGTTTATTACTGGTACCTGCTCCCAGACATAAATATCATGGTATTTCAAATTAATTTCTTTAGAATGGATTTCTAATTGCTAAAGGAAAGCAGCCACATAAATTTGATGCAAAAAAATAAATATCCTTTTCTTATTTGACTGTGGCAGAAGCGGTGGTGCAAAAACAGGACCAGAGGACAGACTCTTCTGCCAAAGCAGCCAAGCCAGTGTTCGAGGCAGGGCACATTGGGTGGGTTATTCAACCATTTCATTCTCCTTCTTTGACGTGGCAATCAGCAAGTAATACAACCTTAACATAACAAGCCATGTCAAAACTTTTAAAAGCCTCTTCGTTGTCTCCTGGTGTGAATTCTGTCCTCTAA
This sequence comes from Oxylabes madagascariensis, assembly GCA_013400675.1. Classification (NCBI taxonomy): domain Eukaryota; kingdom Metazoa; phylum Chordata; class Aves; order Passeriformes; family Timaliidae; genus Oxylabes; species Oxylabes madagascariensis. The sequence goes on along the minus strand of VYZR01080244.1, from coordinate 14,728 downwards.
ATTTTTTTCCTAGTTTTTGCTTTTGTGCTCTGGGAGCAGGTACCAGTAATAAACTGGGAGGATGTATCAGGAAATGGCATAGAGTATCAATAGGGATTACAATGTTCTAAGATGTATAAAGTGGAACAAATATTTAAGAGAGGAAGGCATAGGAAGAAAGTTTACCAGTAAGGATTAGATTAATTGCTGCAGGNCCTTTCCTTCTCCTACCTTGTTTGATATTGTGCTTTATTTTTACATGGAACCAGTGTTGTTTGAGATCATCCAAAATTGCCAAGACAGGTGTAATAACCCTAATCTTAATATTTCTCCTTTCTGAGCTAGAACAGATGCACTTTGGTTTTGCACGAAGGACTACACTCAGTATTGCTTTGGCTTCTCTGTGCTCTGGATTTTGTGCCAAATTATTGACCTTCAAAATTATGAGGGTGAGAGATTGGACAAATCTTCCAACTGTTCCCTATTCATATGCCTCAAGTGTGGACCTTTATGTACAGTAGTCAAGATTCAACCTGAGATCCTTTCCAGTCCCATTACCTAATGTGTCACACAGGCACTGTTAAGGGGGAGTTGAAGTGGAAGGGTGGACACAATAGGACAGCACCAGCATCCAAACTGTATGGCAGCTTCCATGCTTGCCCTTATGCTCTGTCATCTAACAGACATGTCTAACACAATGGCATAAATAGCTTATCAACTTTAATTTGAGAGAGGTGTATTTTGTGAATGTAGTTTCAGTCTTTCAAGTGCACGGTATAAAGTTAGTGTTTCATGGGCTGCAGGGATATCTGTCATGGAGCACTTCTTCCCCTTCCTCCTTCTTCTCCTTGGAACTTGTTGTTCCCTCTGTTTTTTCTAACTGTTTTCTAACTCTTCCTCCTCCTCTCTCTAGCTGATGTCTTGTATTTTTTAGATATGTTTCAACTTTGCTGTTAGGCTCAGCCTTGACCTGCAGTGGATCCACTGTAAATCTTCCTGGAACTATAAATGTCTGGCACAGGGCAGTCCCTGGCCTCTTCCCACAGGTTTCCAAGACCACATAGGCAAGCTGGATAGGGAATGTGACCAAGCTGTCTGTATCAAGATATCTTCTTGCTGGTTACCTGGACTTTTCTTTACTGAAATGCCTTTTTGTTACATAGCATTGTTGTTTATACAATGTCATGTATTGAATATTGTGTTTGGAGACTGTATGTATATATGGAGTCACTCAACTTTTGAGAAGATACTATTTCTTTATATTGAGAATAAATTCAGGAATTTCTAAGGTAATGGGCCTGTTTTTTAGAGAAAATACACCCCTTATCTTACAAGGTTCTTTAATTTGCTGAATTGGTTCTCCTTACCTCTCCTTCATGTGACTTCCACTTGAAGCAGAGATACACTTCATGATTTTTATTGCAGGCAGATGGGAAGATTTGTGTGGAAATCCTAGACAATTTTTATTGTGCTATTAATTACTA